>QFEN01000347.1:0-11074 GCA_003316125.1 Auricularia polytricha
CGTCCTGTGTCTATTGCAGATGAATGTAATATCTCATAGGTGCCCGCCGTGACATACGGGGGACCCAGTGTCGACCCTGAAGATCCTTCGCCATTATCTGCTAAACTCGCAGAATCGAACGTTATCCTCGAGTTCTTGGCGGACCTCTATCCAGACTCTGGCCTGCTGCCAAAGGATCCTGTTTTGCGTGCCAAAGTCCGATTCTTCATCAATGGGACTGCTAAACACATCGAGGATCCGTGGATTGCCTTCATCAGAGGGCGCGAGCCATATGAGAATGCCTTGAAGGGGTTTGAATTCATTCAAGACCTTCTCGAGGAGGGTAGTGATTTCGCGGTTGGAGATCATTACACCATCGCAGATGCATGCATCACTCCGCATCTCGCAAGGCTCAAGACCGTCACCGAACATGACATAGGTACAGCACCCACTCATGCATTCACCCGAGAAGTTAAGCTTGATTAATGGAAACAGGGAAATTCCCTGTCGGGATGGGGTATAAGCTAGGCGAGGAGTTAAAGGCGCCGAAGTTCGCCAAATTCATGAAATACGTTCAGCGAACGCTGGAGCGTCAGAGCTTGAAGCAAACCTATGATGAGGTGTGCATACCTTTATACGAACGACTAATGACTTACTCTACGTTGCATTTAGGAGTTCGTGATCACATTATTCAAGACGGTCTTCGCCGAGCGTGTACAGTGAACATATACCTAATGATAGATACAACGTCGTATGGCAAGGCTCCCTAGCTAACAGCATTTATAGTATATTCAAGCGAATAATACATAATCCATACCATTAACAGGCTGTTTTGGTATATCCCAATTAGGGCACACGGAGACGCCCGAGAAGTTTGGTCAGTGGTCACGGCGATACCGCGTTTTCTTGAATGACTTGTCGCAGTGACTGTCTTCAATATGCTTTTACAATTCAACTCACTGGTTTTATTATTACATACTACCTGGCACGCTTTAAAGCTGGATGGATAGCGCTGAATGACGCTGACCGAATGACGCTGAATTTTAGTGACTCTGGGATACTGGACACACAAAGTACCCTTTTGCGCTTTGTTCTTCCAAGCACAGCCTATGCGTGGTTCCTCGTCCCCCTTTCACCTCCAACGTGCTGTAAAACGCCGTTACCATTCATTGACAGTAGACGCTCATCCAGCAATAAATAGCTCTGGCCTTGGACTACGTTGCCACACCCTCACATTGTGCGTTTCCCCTCTCCATCTCTTACACCCATGACCGACACGTTCTTCACTCTGCAACAGAATGTTTATAAAGCCGATCATGAGCCCATAACTGTTGAAGACGTTGACGAGCTTAATGTTTCTTCTTTAGCCTTGCGGCGTCTCATCGACTCAGCTCCGGGCACCACCGTTGGAGTGGCAGCCACGTATCGCCTCGACTGTACTCTTTCGTCTTTAGCATTTGCAACACTCACCAGAGCGCTCGTCATCCACTTCTTCGCTACGAATCAACCGAATCCGCAGCAGCAGCAGAAGAGTCAGGAACAACAACTTCAGGTTTCCCGAGGACGCATCCTTATACAAGACGAAATTTTGTGTAATATTGGCATTAAACTCTATGGGTACAGGATAGACAGAATCGCAATCAGTCTCTTCCTGGAGCTCTCACTTCGGATAAATGCCGGAGTTGACATCCTGTCGGTGTCCAACAGTGGTCGGCGCTCCTTCCAGGCAATTATGAACGCCTTGGGCGGTGAGACCTTACTCCAGGAGGCAAACCTGGAAACCCTCTTTGTTCATAAAAATGGGGACGCAGCAACCAAGGATGTGGTGCTTCAAGCTTGGGCAGCATGTCGCGCTGCCACACTGGATCACATGACGCTTAGATATGCTGCCCTATCTCGAATTGCCACAGACAAAATACCAGATGTCGTATGTAATCTTCATCACGTCATGGACGCCTCCCTCTGATTCATAATGTAGCATATGAGCGCCCTGGCAAAGATCTCTCGCGACGCTGAAATTTTGGAGTCTATGAAGCCAACGGAAGTCGTCAACCATGTCAACGCAGACTTCAACTGCAAGAAGGGTAATGTCAACCTCGAGTGCACTCGCTTCAGTACCCGTATCATGAAGTCTAGAAATGGCGGCCAAGTATGTAAATTCATGAGACTGTATGCCACCAACTCTGAACGTTCGCACTTGCAGGTCATCCAAATCGAAACGATGGTTGGAGATAAGCGGACAATGGTCACTGGTCGCGCAAAGAAAATAGATGGAAAACAGGCTCAGATTAACATCGACGGCAAGGTACATGCTTCGAGCAAGGTCCTCACCGTGACCACTTTTGGGAAAGGAGACTTGACAGCCGCTGAATCATTCAAAGAAGATGTAGTGCTAAAGGCGCTTCAAGGTACCGTAACGTTGACCGAACATCCATTCTTCTGTAGTATCTGGGCGCCGTCATTAAACATATCATGGCCGCCCCAGAATACTTCCACCACGTCGTCCGTCTACTATCCCGACAGTACATTGAACCCCTCGCAACATGATGCAGTGGAGCGAATTATTTCGCAAGCGGACAGGGATCGTGTATTGCTTATTCAAGGACCTCCTGGCACTGGCAAAACAACAGTCATAGCGGCCAGTGTCAATAGTATAATCAACACTGGCCCTATGGAGCGTACGGTCTGGCTTGTGGCGCAGTCCAACGTTGCTGTGAAGAATATCGCAGAAAAGCTTGACAAGATTGGCTTCCGTGATTTCAAGCTTCTTGTATCCAAGGATTTCCATCATGACTGGTACGTTGCGCCTTCCTCACACCTCCGTCACACTAAGTTTTGTTTTCGTATTGCAGGCACGAACACCTCTACAAGAGACTGGAACATTGTTTTATACGGTCCGACCAATTTTGTGGCTCTGTCGTTGAAATCAGTCGACTTTTGCTCGACGCAAGAGTCATACTTTGCACGTTGAGCACGCTGTCCAATCCCAATATCGATACCATCACTCGTGTTGTCCCGGTACAAACCGTGATATTTGACGAGGCAAGTCAAATCGAAGTGGGAGACTACGTGCCGCTGCTCCAGCGTTTCCAGCCCAGCCTCCAAAAGATGGTCTTCATCGGTGATGACAAGCAACGTGAGACCCGGGTAGTTATTTCATCATTAACTTGTACTGACTTGGATCTTAGTGGCGCCATACGGCCAAGATGATATTGGGCAGCTACGAAGTGTGTTTGAGTTCCCGCACCTCCGAGAGCAGTCGCTCTTTTTGGATACCCAGTGTAAGCTCGTATCTCGACTTCATCTCCTCGTTGTTTCAACTCCATCCAGACCGCATGCCAGTCGTCATTGGAAACTTCATTTCCGATCATGTATACAGTAAGAAGTTGAGGACTGTGCACGAAATCACCAGCAAGACAGCATGTCGTTTCCTGGATGTCAAAATGGGCCGGGAGGAGACAGCGGGACACAGCTGGATAGTATGCCTTTCTTCCTCATCTTCGTGAATGTGAATCTCAGCCTTATGTCTTTTGTATTAGAATCGAAAGGAGATATCCGCGGTTATCGACCTCGCCCGTTTATACGAAACCCAGGGCAAGAAGTTCAATATCCTCACCCCGTACGATGCTCAGAGGACTAAGATTGAAAAGCAACTTGAATTAGAGAAGCTTCCGTGGGAAGACAAGTGCTTCAACGTGGACTCCTTCCAAGGCAAGTGGTTCCTTGACATACTGGAAGGATCTGGCCGACGTTCAGCGCAGGAAACGAGGAGGACCATATAATCGTCTCTCTAGTCCGTTCGGAGGGCGTAGGGTTCTTGAAGAACGTGCGCAGGACGAACGTTATGCTGACACGATGCAAGAAAAGCATGATCATTTGCACGAGCCGTGATTTCGTGACGAATGGTCAAGCAGCAAGCACGCTAGTCGGGAAGCTTGCTGCTAACTTGGGCCCTGAGGCCTGGCTGAACAGTGTAGCAGGGTGGTCTGGCGCAGGCCCTCTGTCGGATTGCCGGGGGTCCTGGCGCAGTGGCCGGAGTCCAGTAGCAGGGTGGTCTGGTGCAGGTCCTCCGTCTGAAAGCCAGGGATCCTGGCGCAGTGGCCGGAGTCCAGTAGCAGGGTGGTCTGCAGGTCCTCCGTCTGAAAGCCAGGGGTCCTGGCGCAGTGGCCGGAGTCCAGGTTCATAGTCAGTTGTCATAGGTTGTTTCATGATCGGTCCTCGATAGATAGAGCCGTCGCCTCCCGCTATAGAGGTTTGGCCTTGGGTTTCCCTTGCAGTCCGTGCCCGGTCCAAGAGTCAAGTGATTTGGATTGTTTACATTGCACTTCTTGGATGAGCTTTGGGACTTCAACTCCAGTGAAGACCCACTATGGCGTGGTATGATGGGTTCTAATTATTTTATGTTTGTACCGTAGTTGATATGGCCAGATTGGGTAGATAATGAAAACAACATTAATATTGTTGTTACATTGCTTGGTGTTGTTCCTTGCATCACTTGCATTGTTTTGTATTGTTTCTCTTGATCCTTTGAAGCTTTGCATTGCATTGTGCACACATTGCATTGCATTCATTGCACTCTTGCAATGCAAAGGTAAGACACTACAATCTATATATCAAGTCCTTTGGTATCTAACTCAAAGCAAAAATATTAGGACTGTACAAGATTCTACTCCTGCACTACCTACCAGTGTATGTCATCAGGC
Source organism: Auricularia polytricha (assembly GCA_003316125.1). NCBI lineage: Eukaryota > Fungi > Basidiomycota > Agaricomycetes > Auriculariales > Auriculariaceae > Auricularia > Auricularia polytricha. Next base: position 4,683 of record QFEN01000347.1, read on the forward strand.
AGCACATTGTTTACTCGCTATAGGAAACATGCATTCTCTAGCCTCACAAAAGGTATAAAGCATATATATGGACTCCCATCACCACATATCACCCAAACACCACACTCATTGATATCCATTGCCACTACACTGGGCGAACACAACCTGGACACAGACCACATTGTATCCCCCCAAAGATCCTGTCCTCCCGCATCCTATCCATGTCCACCCATCCCCATTGGTGCATTATTAGTCCTTAATTGTCATTCTTGATCATCTGCAGCTCATCTATCTGCACATTTCCATGCATGAGGCTGCATATGTGTAATCACATATTAGTGTACTACAGACTTGCCTATACTTATTGTTACCGCTTAGAGTATCCCGGTTTTGTATGGACCATGATAAATAGTTGTGCTGGACCTTGCCAATATCACTTACTTTTACTCCCTTGGATGCTGCACCTCAGGCAGCAGTTTTTGGAGGCAAAAGGTAGGCTCTCAGGCCAGGTTCCTATGTTATGGGAAACTAGCCTGAAAGGCCTATGATCCGCCAATGTAATTTTAGCACTGTTCTAAAAATAATATCATACCTTGTTGCCCTCCTGCTGCTACCTCATTGCCCTCCTATTGGGCTGCTCACATACTTCACTTCCAAGATGCCTACATGGCTCTTGCTGCCCTTGAGCCCTGAGGACCTCCTCCTGGCTCCTCATTGCCCTCCTTCAGGATGCATCCAAAGCATTGTGTGGCTGAAGCCCTCTATACTATTTACCCTGCTCTATGCTCCTCGCCTTCTATCACAGACCCTTTGTTGTTTAATTTCTGTTCTCCTACTGCAAGACTTCATCATGTCACTGACTTCATGTGCAGAGACATGTGCAGCTCAACTTACTTCCTCTGGGCTGGGCATCTACTTTTCCAGTCCACAGAAACCCAGCAACAAACAAAAAACTCAGGTGATGGTGGAATTGCCAGGCCATAAGGCCAAACAGCGCAAGCTACTTGCTAAGATGGCCAGTCTAATGAATACTTCATCCATCCAAGAAGAGAAACAAGCAGAAACTGTTGCCCTCGAGCCAGACACTGAGTCCGCTGATGCTTGGGAAGACACATTTCAAGATAACAATGTACTTCTAGTCACTGAATCTACTGACAACTGTTCTCCATGTTCACAACCCACACTGAGCCGTTGCACGCAACCTGATCTTATGTCTACTTGTTTGTATGACAGTTGTAAGTCCCTTGTTCCACCTCTTGTCATGGTACTGCTTGAGTACACTGCACAGACACTGGGAGCACCTCTCCAAAGAACACCCCTGGCCTTATCTTTGTACTGCTCCCATATGTGTGCACAAAAGTGCTCGTCCATTGTTTGTCTTTTCTTTGACTGTAAGCACTCATGTATACAACGTGTTTAATTAAATCATCTAATTGCTGTCAGATTTTGTTCCCATTGAGGTCCTGAGCTGTAGATGCGCTACCCAAGCTCAAGTCCTTGTTTTTCATGGCTTATTCCCAATGTCTCCCTCACAGCCTTGCATGGCAGTGTCTGTTGAGTTACTCACCTTTTATCAAACCTTTTTTGAATGCTCTTGTGATGCTGTCAATGTGCTTGCCTCTGCTCTGCACACCCACTACATACAATGAGAATTTTGCATCATGAACACCAAGGTAAGGATCCTGTCCAAGCTGCATATCAACTACTCATCTTGATGCTGTAGGGCAAGGTTATCCAAGAGCCCTTCTGATGAAACCTCAGTCAAGCCATTCAATGGTTTGACCTTCTACAAGTAGAAGTTGAACATTGACTCAAAGGTGTCCTATCGGCATGTCAGGATCGTGTAGAGGCTGAACGTTTGGAGTCTCGGAGCACTTCAGCCTCTGAGGCCCCTGCACCAGATGATCCATATAGTGCTCCACACACTTTGAGTGTTGGAGGTTTTGGGTGTGGGAAAGTTTTGGGAGATGACCACTGCTAAGTCTAAGAAGACCTAGCAGTTGGAGGGCAAAGAAAGAATAGTGCTGCACTTGAGGCAGCAAGCAGGAATAGACTGAATAGACTTGGGGAATGAGACGGTGTTCTAGGTGAACACAGTCAAGCAATAACATGGCAAGATCAAAAAATGCGAAGCCTATCCGAGGCTTCAGAGGGAACTAGACATAAACTGTGAACTGGGAAGCTGGACTGAATTGTTGTTCTGTAGCTAATGTTACAATAACATGGAGCCCCCCTATCTTTTTCGACCTTGTCACTCTTTCAACCCTTCACACTGTCACCATCTGCATGCTTGATGCATCTCCCGATCCAGATCTTCCTTGATAGAAGCCAGATGCTTCTCATTTTCCCTGATCGCCGATCATTACCATTCCCTTGGACCCTCTGATCCTCGGCCTCATGGCCACCACATGTACGCCTCATGATTGATCTTCTGTACTTCTATCTGTTTCATCATCCCCTGAACCCTGATCACATGCCTGCTGCATGTCACTACCCTTAACCCTTATCTTTACCGATACTTCAGTAGACCTCCCCTGAACTCCATAGCTATTCCCTATAAGTAGTTGATCCCACCTGTACTATATTTCTTAACTTGATTCTACTGGGTTTTACCTTGATACCTGATCTCTCTTGAGTTTACTCCTGAGAACTGATTCCGAACCCTTCTCTTGGATCGCTATCCTCGAGTCCATTCACTTGACCTCTGATCCTCTTCGACTACGGTCTTAGAGTCTCCTGATTAAGTACTCGAACTTACTGTTCTTGCACTAATGACTTATCCCAGTCACGTGTTACGACGTCAGTCATAACAGCTAAAGTACAGGGGTTTATATATGTTTCTGTGATTTGTGTACTCTTGTGTATGCAAAACTGTGCTCCAGCCATAAGAGTAAGAAAATGATGGGGGTAAGGAAGGTCATGAAAGGTCATGGAAGAATAGGAGCTGCACTTCAGGGGCAATTACCAAGCATAAGCAAAAAAATAGAACAAGATGAATAATAAGGTTGGAGCATGAGTCATATGAAAGGGGGGATGATAAATCAAAGCTGTGACCATTACAAACCATGAAAAATAATGATAAATCCTCCTCAGTCAGCATTACCACACACTTGGTGAGCATGACAGTGCTGTGCAGTGATGATCCAAGAGATATGACAATAGCAGATGATGCTGTGGGGGATAATAATAGAGCTGTGCAATGATGCAATGCAATGATGGTGGGATGATCCAATGACCTGGTGTAAAGATGTCATGTGGTTGCATGCAGGATGTTGACTTGCAGGGATTATGGGATGTATACAGTCTGTGAGGCTCTTCCCCAACACGATGTCATCTGCATAGGTTGGCTGATTTGTTTGCAATCTCTTGAATGGGCAGGGAGGATATATTGATGTAGGTGTTCATAGTTGTCATGGTGGTGAGGATCGAGTGGATGATGGCTTGGAAGGAATGGTGGAAGAAGTTGTGGAAGAGGATTGGGAATGATGAGGGAATGGACATATAACGTGTGGATTTCGAGATATTTGCACAACATGGCAAGGTCTGGCTGAACATAGAGGTTGTCTGGGAGTGTGAGGGTTGAAGATGGGAGGGCATTGGAAGTGTGGGAATATGGGAGAAGTGAATCGACCTTGTTGAACATGGTGAGCTGAAAGAACACCGAATGTCATAATAGTCTTGAAATAACTCAAGAATCGCAAAGTTGGGAAAATGAAAGAAGATAGATGTAAGGAGTGATATGGGAAATGAATATTAAAAATAAAAAGCCATGTTCTCGCTACCAAACACTTTTGGTATGTGACAGCATTGTCGTGCCAATGACGACACAATGATCGGCCACTTTAAATCACATGTATAGTAAATCAACCTTTCCATTGAATGATGACCAGTGGTCTAATAAAATTTTGCTAGTCACCTGGCATCCCTCACTGTTGTTGAGGATACATATGGCAAAGCCTCGTCAAGTGAAGTGAAGCCTTCACAAATACAAATGTCTTCGTCTAGGTGTGTGCATGCCCCAGAGACAACACAAGACGATGCAGAACTACAGGAGGTTCCCAAGGGTGTTGACTGGTGGACGCTGGACAACATCCAATGCATTAAAGCAAGAATAACATTGCTGTTTAGTAAGTTTGTTTATCTCTTGCTCACACTCCCATTACTTACATGTTTGAAGCCAAGCTTGGCAGAAAGTTTTGGTCAGGCACTTTCCCCTGGAAACTGCTGCCAAGTGAGCTGGTGCGCCACCACTATGTTATGAAAGGTTATCCTGAAGACAAATTGATGCCTGGGGAGCTACATATCACAGTAGCACGACCCAAGGGTGTCAGTGACCTTGACAAACAGGAGCAGGTAGTGCTTGTGGATGCATTACAATCAGGCCGCTTGACCATCAAAAAACAAAAGGACAGAGCCTTGAGTTAGTATATATTATTGATTTCTATCATGCATGGCTAATTTTTCTGTAGATAAGACATCTCCCATTGTGTTTGGCGAAGCCCCTCCACCAGACTCTATGCATAATTACGGCCAATGTATGCTTGTGGGTGGCACAATTGATTGTGAGGGATTTCCTCGTCTTAAGCCAAGTGCAGTGAACACAAGGGTCAAGAAGCAAAAGCCCTCAACCCACAAAGAAGAAGCTTCCTGCCGCCATGCATCCCCCATCCTCATTGATGAAAAGTCTCCACCTTCACCTCCTCGCAAGCAGAAGCTTGTTCTAGTTGTTGAGCTCCATCGTCCTCCTCCATGTCCACTCAACATTTTCAAGGGTCTAAGTGGAAAATGAAAATCCACACCAACAGTATGTGAGATCATTCCTGTTGACATGTCCAGCGATGTGCACGCCAGTTCAGAGTCAGATGCCAAGGATGAGTTCAAAGACCCCCTTGAGGCTGAAGACTCCAAGTCAGAGTATGATGATCGAGTTGCCACCTCTCGTAAACGCAAGGTCAAGGGAACTGGAGGGTCCTATTCACGCAAATGACGTACTCCATCAAGTGACATTGAAGTCATCAAATCACCACCCCCCAAAGAGAAGAAGACCACAAAGAAAGTGCCCTATCTCTCGGTCACAGCTGAACCAGAGTCTGAAGAAGAGAAAATGACTGGTAGGCAAAGTCCTTTGCACTACATGACATATTCATATTGATAACTCTCCCTTCAGCTCCAGGACACGAGCCTTTATGCCTTCGTGATGGCCCAGAGGACTTATTGCAACCACACACTCAACATGGTAAGTATTATATGGGTACAACTACATGGAGCAGCTCTAATTATTTCATAGGACTCCTGAAGCCGTACACCAGACAATGATGTACTCAGACGGCAAGCGCCAACTGCAGGCACCAGAAGGCTCTAACACCTCCCAGAAAGCACCACAAGGAGGTCTCGATGCCTCCCAGGAGGTGCCACAGGATGTGCTACAAGGAGGAATCAGAGGTTCCAGACCTACTAGATGGGACTTACCTTTGAGGGGGCAGGTGGAGGATGAACAATTGCAGGCCAGTGACCATTTGCAAGTGCCTTTACTGGCGCCATCATCTCCATCCCCTCAGAGTCAACAGCCTCTGCGCCCACTTCCCATGATCAGTGCAGTGCAACCTCCCAGCCTAATGGGCAGTAACATGTCCATGATAGAAGTCTTCTCCTGCCTCCATCTCATAGTGGTGTTAATACAGCTCATCAGCCCCAATATTCCATGGATCCTCGCACTGGCAACACCATGTACACATATCCTCCACCCCATCCCTATCTTGCGCACTTGGAATCTCATGAGCAAGGCACTGGAGCATACCATGCAAGGAGGGACCTCTGTGATGTTTGTGCACCTGCTCCTCACCAAGACTGCACATATCTAGGATACTGCAACAGCCAGGTGATGCATGACCATCAAGACCTGGCACCGCATCATGATAGACTTGATTCTCATTACCCTGTCCATGCTCACAATGGCCTTAACCTCCCTTACTCATCATCTCCAGCTCCTTCTGAGGATGGTTACATGGATGGTCCTCTGCATTATTGATTGTTGCTGCATCAGTGATCTTGGTGTCTCATTCTTGGCATCATTCATCTCACACATCCATTTCTTGTTTTCTTGAAGTGCTCCCTCCTGCTGTGTAGTTTCATTCTGCAGTGTTGAGATTGTGTTATTTGCATGTTTCATGCCATTCTGCTCATAATTTGTCTCTCCATGTCTTGTATTCATGTATTCATATACTAGTAATGTTGAATACAAAGTTTTTGTTGTATTCCATGTTGTGGTCTCTAAAGTCGAAGAACTGCTCGCAAGGTTGAAGAACTGCTCACAAGGTCGAAGAACTGCTCATGAGGTCAAATTATATGCATTGTAAGGTTGAATGAGATAAGATACAAAAACATGAAACACGCCAAGAGACAACTTGTGAGGT
>QFEN01002492.1:0-12428 GCA_003316125.1 Auricularia polytricha
ATTATACTTTCCTTATCACCTGATATACACACATGTCATGGTATGAATCACATACCATGCATGACAACGCATACCAGTTTACCCGTCGGGAGAAGAACATCGACGATAGCCTGTGATGCGTGATCTGCCTGACCGGGCCACCAGGTTAATACTCAGTGTGGGCAGGATGCAAAGGTTGTGGAAGTAGTGTTGATGGCAGAGGATTCAATGGTATGTAGTGCTGGTGCGGGTTGAGACTATAAAACGTAAGACAAATATCTGATAATGGCAGTCCCCACTCACATGCTTGTGGGGATTTATATGTGGATGAGGTAAGGGTGCTGTAGCAGGGCACTGCGAGGGTACCATCGAGTCAACTACAAAGCAAACAAATAAAATAAACATATGTCCAGGGGTTACAAAGCTCATTGGTGTGAATAGGATGAACTGCGTCAGCGCAGGAGGAGGGAACAAGTTTGCATAGAAAACAAAGGAAAGCCTGTTTGTCCCTTGTAGGCAGAGGTCTAGGTGGGTGGGAATGGGGGATATAGCAGACAATAGCATTGGTTTACGGCGCACTGTACGATGTGTTGCATTGGACTGTAATAAGGGATGGTGTGGTGTAGATTAGCAAAAAAGCAGGACCACATACATTGAGTAGATGAGCGTGGCATGAACTTTTAGATCCGCTGGTCTGCAAAATATGTTAGCATACTAATGATTAATCTATGCAGCGAATACTGTGCCCCTCTGCAAGCCCAACACTAGTGAGAATGTTGGGTGGAATATCACATATGTAGCTCTTTGGTTCACCACTAGTCATGTAAGCCAGTTTGTGTGAATCGAGCAAGAGGATGAGGGTAAAGGGATGTTGGACGTCAAATGAAGTGAGTAGCTGGCGGGACTTGAAGGACCAGAGCTTGATGTTGTTGTCGGAAGTACTTGAGGGATTCGGGACCTGTGGGCATTGGAGTTGTGTGAGGAATGTTGATGGTGAGTGCAGGACGTACATTTGAGTGTGTTGTCTATTCATGTGGAGAGAGGGGAAGCCCAATTCAAGGGCAGGGGAACAATTGGTCAGAATGTATAAAGATTCAACGTGAAGAAAAGGAGAAGAAGGCATTCGGTTGTTCATGATAGACTGAATCCAGCTTCGAGTTTGAACAAATTCAGGTAAGAGAAAAAACAGCCATCAGACTTGTCAAATACATGTTTTTGTTCTGTGCCGCTAGCTCATTGACGTTGGGCCATTGCTTGCCTTCGTTGCGACTCGGACAACAATACCACCGCCAGCAGTGACCTAGCACTATGTATATCGCATACCCAACACTCCATTTAGAGTGCCTTCACAATCTACATATGTAGTATCACTAAAGCCATACAACCCAAGTCAGTTCACATATACTTTCAAAACATGTTGATGGAAAATGAGGAAGACTTACTCATCCATTAGCAAATCAGTCAACGGGAGGGCCATTGTGATTATGATCCTGCCAGGTGTAATGGCCGTGTAACGGTGAGATGTTTTGTGCATTAGCCAGAGCAAGGAAACAAATATAGGTTACATAGAAAGAACAAAACATCAGTATGCCTTAGCTTTGAATGCGTGGGAACAATATACCCACCCCTTAGGTACAAGTGTGTCCAATGGGCATCTTAAATGTAAAAGTAGTCCTGGGGTGTCCGAGTCAGGCAGCGGCCTGTGGGACAATAATCATGTCGATGTCTGGATGCACCACTGGTGAACTATGTTGAGAAAGAGCACACCCAATGTGCCACTTTTCGTCCGGTCTCATATCAAATCGCAACACCCATATACGTCCTTCAGTGAATAGGATGTTTGATCAGCATGAAAAACAAGCCAAAAGATATGGACCACATACCCTGGGCAAGAAATTCCACTGTCAATTCCTGCATAATGCGCAGGCGTGTCTGGAACATCCTGAAGGTAAATCCAACACACATGAGGTTTTGGTTCTGTCCATCCCCTTCATGCACTTCAATATCATCGGGCAAACAACCCATCTCGCTCTCTGGAAATCCATGCTGGGACACCTCAATCTCATCTCGCGGACAACCCAACATGCGTCTCAAAGACTTATCCTTGGCTGATAGCACATCATTAGTTAATTGATGCTCACTCAGGACATTATGGACTATGGACTTACAATTAACATTGTCCCCCAAATTCAGCTGCATGAACAGATCACGGTCGTTCATTGCCAAGCACACAAGTCCATCAGGACAAAGCTCCCCTGGGAATTACCTGTATATCCACAACATTACATTGTTTTACTCGACTTTACTCAGTTTTTGCAGTTATTATCATGTAAAACTACATTTTCATGAGAATTACGTGCATGTCCTATCCTACATTGAAGTAAGTGTACATGTCTTTGAAAACATTCAAAAGAAATGAGGGGCATGCATCGAGAACATCTACACTCGTCCACTCTGCAGGAACAGCTCCTTCCCACTTAGGCAATAAGTGAGCACTTCGACAAATTAAAGATACGGGCACAATTGATACTTGATGTTTGCCATCGCGAACCACCCACCTGACCTTATACAACCCAGACTGTGGATCTGGTAAAGCACTGAAGGCTGAAAACCATTCGACATAGGCGAGATGCTGAGGTGGAGGGTTCTGAGGATCGAAATACCATTTTAATATTGTTTGTGGCAAAGTGAAGACTGCGCAAACCTGCGCAACACGTAAATCTAACAATCATTTTATATCAGCAGAGGATCCAGTGGACTTGAAAAGTGTCACCTTGTATAGATGCGGGAGGTGCATCAGGATTGCACACCTGTATAAGGCACGTATCAAAGCGAGCAGCTTTGATGACACAACCCTTGCTGTTCTTCACTGCTGGCTGAGAATGTATGGAGTCAAGAATTTCAGTAGTATGTATCTCATCATTCCAGAATTTGATTCGGTGGAAGACAGGTACAGAGTCACAGGGAAAATGAATGTTCACTGCACGATCCTTAATTTGTTGGAAGGACAGTCCCGGGTGATTATATAGGACAACAAATCTTGCCAATGCCGGAATGAAATGAGTGGCGCCATGTGAAGATAAAGAAGTGATTTCTCGGAATGGAACCAACTTGCGTGATGGGTGACGAGTCATCTTGATGCAAAAGAGGCATGCGAGGTCTGGAGGTTGCCAGCATTCAGCAGGAGAAACCGCAATGACATTTGCTGTGTCAGTCATGCTTGAATTGTGGTGCCATACAACAAAATTTGTGTGCTGCAAGACCTTCTCCTTGTGTTCAAGCCACTTCGACATCTACCAAAATTTGTCTTTGTGATTGGTGGCAGCATAAGCATCTTTTGCGAAGTCGATATGAAGCCTCTCAGTGGCCTCCATGTTGAAGTTGTCTGTTGTGCTGAACAATTTGATTAATTCAGCGTAGTGCTGAAGAATGAAACACACACGAGTTAGAAAAGAGCCAGCCAGCACAGTACAAACACCAGCATCATTGCCGAAGGGCAAGCGCAAACACGCTAATAGTGTGGCAGAAGGTCAGAGCAGAACTTAGAGCCGTAATTCTGTTTACCTTCAAGTTTGAACATAGTCCGGAAATCATCAAATGCGACTCCGAGCAAAGGTCAACTGTCAGATGCGCTGCATCAGCATGAAGTCAAGAAGGTCAAGTTAACGCCTAAGCTTAGTGAGCCTAATCAGTAATTACTAATCCCATGAAACAATAACAACTCAAAATTTATAGGCAGAACTTGTTCCGCACCAAATCCACTTCGAGTCTCCAGTAACAAGCACTTTCTAGGCAATCCCAAGGTCAAGGATGATACTACTGAATCAGACCTTGGAGACTTTGACGAAGATGGTGAAGACCATGATGGACAAGATAGCCTAGATGATGATGAGGATGAAGAATTTGCAGATCTTGCTGATGAAAATTTTGGTGAGCAGTCGGCGTAGTTGTCACGAGTGTTCTCAATCTTGCGACAAATTCTGCAGCTCAGAACTCAACACTCTTAGAAGACATCAACTATATCTACCCTTGGTCGGCCAAGGTATGGTGTGCGTGTGTGGTGTCTGCACAACCTCAAATAATTTTTTTCTTTCAGAAAAACAAGTATGAAACCTCAAAGCCATTTCAGGCTGAAGTGATCAAAGAGGGTGTTCAAGCCAGCTTCTTCGTTGCCAACCAATACAATGATCTCGGAATCAAATTTTCTTACCTACTTTTGTCTTCGCTCTCCACAGCTCTGGATGAGTTAGAGGTTGTCAACCACATGATAGCCAGTGTCGCTACCGCAGTTTGTAAAGTTCATTATTTGTTACTGCCTCGGCTGACATGTACAACTTGAATCTTAGGTTGAAGCTTGTATCCTGGACTTTAATGTCGGAAAGAGCAGTGAATTTGTCGGCCCGAGTCACGACAACACATTCAAGGCACACATGCTCCTCCTCACTATGACGCAGAAGAAGCCACTTGAGTATCACAAGCTAACTCATGGCATCTATCATGCTGTCATGTGCACGTTTTTCAATCTTTTGTCCCGGTTCCTGGCTGATTTCTTTTGGTCATAGTGGCATGCGCAGTGTTGGATCTGTCCGACTTTCGAAAGAGCAAATTATTGTGCAGGTTGACTGGGAAAACATGGGCGGCAAGTCTGATTAGGTTTATTTAATTCACCAGTTTCTTGCTATCCACTATTACTAGTACCACTAATCTGCTCTTCATGTTCTAGTGGGATTTTTCTGCTACCTCTGATTCGCTCGTTGACTGGCCGCACATTTTTCTACGATTGTTACCATATCATATATTGAGTCTGGATGACAATATAATGTTTTCTTGCTTACATCAGTGTGATATTGATCATGAATGGCACAGCATGGATGCTACAAACATTTTGCATTTTTGTGTTTTTTTTTGTGTTTTCCTCCACTTTACTGTGACGGTGTCGACAGGGGACTGCAGTTTACTATGTAAATGTCAGTAATGTGAAATATGGTGATAAAACCTGGTAAAACATAGTAAAACATAGTAATTCACACAATGTTCAGGTAATTTCTGGGTAATACCCGGGGGAGGTTTTTCCTGATGTCGTAAGTCAGAAGAGCAAGCCGGCGAGAATTCGGAAATGAATTTAGTGAATGCCCAAAGAGCGTCTCGCCGCTTTTTTACGATCGCCCAATACAGCACCGTGTGATCCTCGATATTGTGTTGTTGCAGGAGGTCTGAGAACTCTGCTGCTGGCAGAGTAGCAGCATAGGAGTCGATGATTGACCCAACAGACGAAGGGGTGAAATGAGGAGAGGACACAATTTCACGGTGTCTTGTTACTTGAGGGTCTTATATGAAAAGCGTGTAAAATGCAGTGACAATCACAACTACACTTTGATAAGACTAACAGTTGCCAGCTCCTCAAGTTCACGGTCAACGGATTTTCTACTTCTCGGTTGATAACGTGGTGTTCGTGGGTGGTCAAAGAGTAAATAAATTACCTTCTGTTGAAAAAGAAATTGTCCTCCTGAATGTGTCTTAGGTATGTTACACCCTAGTAGGTCGTGTCTCAACCTATGAAAGTTTGTTTCAACTTTGTCGTGTTCTCCTTGCTTGAGTCTCTCTTCCTGTAAAAGAGAGAGTATTGACTAGTATATGTTGATAAAATGAATAGAGGGTTGTATAGGTGATCCCTGTAAGATACTATACAACAAATGATTGACAAAAAGGCAATAGTTTTCAAAGGTAACTTATAGACCTTCACTTTCTTCTGGATCTCACACAGTGGAGACAGAAAGTGGGAAAACTCCTACACTTCAAATTCTTACAGTACTCACAGTTGGAGACAAGAATGGAAGAAGAAAGACTTCCTACACTTCAGATTCTTACGGTACTCACAGTTGGAGACAAGAATGGAAGAGGAAACACTTCCTACACTTCAAATTCTTACAGTACTCACAATTTGAGACAAGAATGGAAGGGGAAAAACTTCTTTATTTGGTTGGATTGGAGTCCTTAAATACATTTTGGAAACCATCCTTACTAAGCATGACTCATCACTGGATTGGTAAGAATGTGCTTACAAACCAAGCCTTTTGGTGTGCTGAATCAGCTGCTTACTAAAGTACATGACTAAAATATTACCAATCATGGGGAGAATATTACAAAGCATGATAAGTCATGACAAAACATGATGAGTCATGAAATATCCTTACAAATCAGAATTTTACCAATCACATGACATGCTTACAAACATATCTGAGTGGCTCACTGATGAAATCAAGTGGCTGAATAAGCCTGGAAAAATGGAAAGAGACAGAAACTGATGAAAACTATGAATACAACTCAATAACAGAAAACCTAAGCTAATGATAGTGAAGTATATCCTTGTACACTCCTCTAATCATCTCCTTTATACTTGCTTTATATATATGTCATGGTATGAATCACATACCATGCATGACAACGGATGCCAGAGAGAGCTGTCGCACAACATTTTTGCTTGGATTGCAGGAAAGAAAATATTGATTGTTTGTACCTGACAGAATCAGCTGATACGGACATAGAAATTGCATCGTACGAGGGAGGTGGGTTGGAGGCAGACGTGTTGTCATCAGAGACTTTAGACTCGGTGGCCATTGTAGAGGAGCAAAGGAGACTCCTGGGAGCCTTCTGATGTAAGGTTATGTATTTGAGAAAATAGGAGCCAGTCACGCATTGAGTCATGACATGCCCCTTGAGGTCTGGTGATCACAGTCCTGCCAGTGTGCAACGAAATAAGTGACTTAGCTACTAATAATTATTTACCAGCGAATTACCGTCAAAGAAACTGAGAATGCAGAGGGTCAAAAAGGAAATCATTGCTGACCCATGCATTGCATCACGATGGGTGGTCATAGAATTCTGTTGTGGGGCGCTTCAAACGAAATGCAATAACTTTTCCCAAATCGTTAACCCACTGAAAGAACATCAGATGGCAGAGAGGATAGGTCATTGTCTTTCTTAGTCTGATGTCTGGCCTGCACTAGGGGGGACTAGGGATAGGTCAGATAGAATATGAAATGTAGGAGAGCGACTCGGAAGGAAGGCGGTTCACGTTACGAGAGCCTGACGTAATCCGACTCAATGCTGACCGAACATTGCAGGGTACATTAGGTAGGCTCACAGTAGGTCGCTTCTGCTTCTGCTTCTGCGTCCATAATAAATCGATATTTTCACATATACAGCAAAATAAATAGAAACTAAATTGAACATACCATTTCTGGCCATCCGCTCGGAGTGCGCTAAGTCGCATTGTACTCTACTTTATACTCTCGCATGGCTAAATTGAAGAAGATTCAGAATCTGCCCGACATCCAGTGGAACGAGAACGAGCACTCGCGTGTATGGAAACTTATCGCGGAAATCAGCGCAAAGGCAAATTACAAGGTCTTGTTTGGTAAAAAAGATCAACATGAGGTGAGCACGGATATCTGAGTCACTAGTACTAATTCACGGAGCCATCAGAACACATCTAGTGAGACGAAGGCCAGCGCTTCTAGTGAAGCACCATTTCCATTTCGCCCCATCCGGTACAGTGTCACACCTAACTGAACCTCCACCGACTCTTGGGCTTGGTTTGAGTTGTTATGAAAAACCGGGTGGTCCTCGATTAATCCTAGAATAGCTTGAAATACCTCCGGAGAGACTCGTAACATATTGACGAAGCGGTGGTGGTCAGCTGGACTCTGTGCCCATTCCCACGCGAGGTGTAGACTGCCGGATTTAAGGACCGGAGGGCGAGAATTCAGGTAGCGAGCTTGTTGTATGGCCAATATGCAATTTATATCTGTAGTAAGCTGTTGTGAAAGGTCTTCGAGTGTCTGTGCAGGTCGAAAGAGTGCTTGAATGATCATGAAAAAGATATAGGATTCTAAGTATTGCTGATGTAGCGAGCTGCGAGGCATGTGTAGTATGGGTTTGGGAGTTAACTGCTTACATAACACACCGCTAACCCTTGTCCCTCACGTGTCAGCAGAAGCAGAAGCAGAAGCAGAAGCGACCTACTGTGAGCTCCCCTATCGGTGGATTCGTTCTGTCTGCATCATTGAACCACCCTAGAGCCAATTCATTTCAGATAACTGCTCTCATTCCCTCCCCCGAGAAGGTTGTATCGCTCAACAGCGTCGGAGTCGTACTGTTGGCTTCAACAAAGATTTCGAAAAGCCGACAGAACATGCCAGCGTTGTAGGCTAGAACGAGTAAGGCTCAGCGAGTAAGAACAAACGCTAATATTATGTACCTAGAACGAGTAAGGCTAGGTACATTAGTCTAGTCGTGAATACTACAAGAATGTGACAAACATACCTCAGCGAGTAAGAACAAACGCTGAGGTGAACAATACGAAGCGCGCAGCTTATGACTACCAAGAGTTACGTAACGGGGGGCTGAGTGACGATGGTGAATCACTATATAGTACCAAGAAGTAAAGTGATGCCGAAGTAGGTAGTACAATTACCAACATCCAATACACCCCCTCACCGAGACACCAGCTGCAGCCCGGTGAGGTGCTTCAAGAAGAGAGGGCGCGCTAGAGCCTTTGTCAAAATGTCCGCCGTGTTGCGATGAGAGGGGAGCCATTTCAGCAGGAAGGTCCCCTTCGCAATGTGCTCGCGAATGAAGAGATAGCGTATATCAATATGCTTTGAACGGATGTGATTGCGTGCCTCCGTGGATAGGGAAATGGCCCCCGTGTTGTCCATCTCGATGATGACAGGGAGCGGGAGAGAGAGGTGGAGTTCGGTGAACAATGATATGAGCCACAGCCCCTCCTGAATGGCATGTGTCATGGCCATGTATTCAGCCTCTGTGGAGGAAAGTGCGTGTGTTGATTGCTTCTTTGAGACATGCGTGATAAGACCGCCCCCGTAGTACCAGGCATACCCGGAGATGGACAACCTGTCCTCTGGCGCACTCGCCCAGTCTGCATCACAGAGACCATGAAGCTCGTCGTCCACCTGATTGCCGCCGTATTGCAGGCGAAGGTTAAGCGTCCCAGAGAGGTAGCGAAGTAGGCGCTTCGCGGCTGCGTAATGAGAGGGATGTGGATTGGCGTTATGCTGGGCAAGAGAATTAACAGCAAAAGAAATGTCAGGCCTGGTGCAGATGGCAAGGTAGAGGAGCTCGCCGACGAGCTTACGGTAGCGGGTCGCAAGGTTAAGAATGGGAGGGTGATCATCCGTGGGACGGCCAAAAGGATGTGTGGGGTCGAGAGGCAGCAAAACGGGGTTGCAATCGAGAAGATCATACTCGGTCAGAAGGTAGGTGATATACTCGCCTTGATGCATCCAGAGGCGTCGCGAGAGACGGTCGCGCTCGAACTGAATCCCGAGGAACTTGGCTACCTCCCCAAGGTCTTTTATCCCAAACCGCTCATTGACTTTGACCTTTACCCAGGCAAGGAACTTCGTGGAGTTTGACGTCCCGAGGCTGTCGTCGACGTGCCACCCAATAATGCAGAAGACGCGGAGTCCAGTTGAGGTATCTGTGCGATCGTAAACGAACACTGCGTAGTCAACAGCGCAGCGGGTGAATCCTAATTCCTGCATCACCGCACGAACCTCCTCGTACCACTCCATGGCTGACTGCTTTAGCCCATAAATGGTGCGTAACATCCTCCATACGCGCACCTTCCAGTCCCCATCCTCAAAGCCTTTTGGCTGGCGCATATAGATTTCTTCTTTGAGCACCCCCCAAAGAAAAGCCCTCCGTGCGTCGAAGCTCTCGAGGTTCCAATCGTTCTTGCAGGCAACAGAGGCGATGACCCGAAGAGATGCAGTCTTCAAGACCGGGGCAAAAGTAGCACCGTAGTCGATGCCGGGGATTTGGGAAAAGCCTTGCGCTACAAGCCGTGCTTTAAAGGATGACCCACCCTTGTTGTCGTCCTTGAACTCTAGTACCCATCTATTCCCGATTGCTTTCCGCCCTTCTGGAAGCTTCGTTACCTTGTACACGTTCATCTCACGCATTATCTCAAGCTCTTTCTGCATTGCTCCCAGCCACTCTGCATGGTCTGACCGCAACATCGCCTCCTCGAATGTAGCTGGTGGGATTGCCATATCGTAGTCGTGGCTTGTGGGATTGCGTCTGCGATTGCTGCGGATAGCGATGTTGGAGTGTTCCTCGATCATCAAATTGGCAAATGTGTCAGGTACATCACGGTTTGGTTCAATGGTTGCAAGGTCCTCTTCAGTTCCCACTTGCTCAGGCGAATTCACATCCTGCACCCCCACGCTCTGAGCGATTACACGCTCTGCACGAACCCGACGAAGCTCATCTAACCGTGCTTTGGATGCCGCAATGCTATCTGCGAAAGCCTTCCCACCTTCGGTCTGGATGCGAGAGCGGGTGGACTTCCGAGCAATCGGGGGAGACGGCGGTTGGACTGGTGGCATGTGCAACGAGGTGGAAGATTGTGCAGGAATGGGTGATGCTGGTAGTGCTTCCGACAAGGCAGGGTGATCATCTTCGTCATCGGAGTCGTGGGTGTGTGCAAGGGATGGTACATTCTCGTTAAAGACCACGTCCTGTGACACGAAGAAGGTTCCTGACACCTTATCACGCAGACGGTACCCCTTGGAGCCGTCAGGATAGCCCAAGAACACGGCCTCTCGTGACTGCGGGCCCAGTTTGGCTTGAAGCTCACTGGGGATGCGAGCGAAGCATCGGGAGCCGAAGATACGGAGGTGTGACAAATCTGGCTGCTTGCCATTGATGATTTCGAAGGGTGTAGTACCGGCTGGCAGGGCGCGGGACTCGCTCCTGTTCCAGAGGTAGCAGGCAGTCAGTGCTGCTTCCCCCCACAGATTCATTGGGAGATGCGCCGTCTCGAGCATAGCAAAGAGCCTGCCCTCAATTGTACGCATAGCCCTCTCGGCTTTACCATTTTGCTGATGCGCATATGGCGCCGACAGTTGTCGCTCCACTCCGTCATCCTGCAGAGAATGAGTGAACGCAGCGTTCAGAAACTCCCCACCGTTGTCCGACCGAAACATTTTGACCTTCCTTTCCAAGTGGTTCTCCCAGCGCTTTTTGACTATTTGCCAGGCATCCAGCGCCTGGTCTTTTGTGGCTAGGAGTTGGAGATTGAGGAGGTTTGAGTGGTCGTCAAGGAATATGATGAAGTGGTGTTTGCCATGAGGGGTGACGACAGGGAAGGGTCCGCAGAGGTCAGAATGTATCAGGTCCAGTGGGTGAGCAGCACGTTGTTCCGTCGATGGTAGAAATGGTTTACGAGGGTGTTTCGCAACTATGCAGGGCTCGCAACGCTGGAGAGGTGCACTCGACTCGACTTTTAAGCCTGTGGCGATGAGCGGTACTCTCTTGACTGCTTCTCCGCCGATATGACCAAGTCGAGCGTGCCAAAGGTCCCAGGTCAGCGGAACACGAGCGAATGCTGTCATCTCACTGGGCAAGGTACGTGTGAGTGGCAAATCATCTGGACGGATGAAGGTCAAGTCCACAGGGCACAGATTCCCGTGCAAAGGGATATCACCAAGCACATCTCCCCTGAATACCAACTGACAGCGCGATGGGTGAGGCTTAAAGTTGCACTCCCACCCCTTTTTCAACATGTGTCCGACGGACAAAAGATTGATCAGGGCGCCCGGCGCATGTAGACAGTTTGTGAGTCGTATCCTCCGAGAGCGACCATTGATGGTGAGGTCTGCAACACAGTCTCCACGACCCGACGTGGGCAAAGTGCCGTGATTGGCTGTTTTGACAGTTACGGATGTGCTGCTGGAGTAGGACCAAAAGAGAGAACGATCTGTGATCAATGTCGATGTTGTGCCTGAGTCCAAGATGGTTGATAGTGACTGCGACACGAGGAGTGAGATGTCTTCAAACAAAGGCCCGATTTCCTCAATGACAGCGCAGGAAAGTTCTCGACGGTGAGATGATTCGGATGCAAGGTTAGAGGACTGTGAGTTCGATGCAGGAGAAGTGGTGGTGGCAGTGTTGGTGACGCTATTAACTGCCTTGCCTTCTGCCGCAGTAGCTGCAACATCCCTTTTTGGTTTCCCGCTCTTCTGTCCCCAAGTGGATTTTCCCTCCATGCCTCCACCCTGTTGCATACAGTGTTCTCGATCGTGTGTGAGCGATCGGGGAAGTCCTGAGCAAACTGGATTGTCACAAGGTACTCCCTTTGGATTGTGCTTGTGGATGCGTACACCTGTTGCTGAATTGACTCGTCTCTCAGTGGTGACGTTAACAGCGTTGGCGTATTCGGATCCCGGCTTGGCGAGTCTCATCTGTCCTGCTTGTCTATTTGCTTCTTCTGAAAAGGACGTTGCGAGTTGCTCGAACGTCATTTTGGCTGGCAAAGCAGTGATTGTCGAGGAGCCTGGAATCATGGCAGCGGAGGATTGGTTGTAGGCGCCAATGGTAAGACTTCTGAACACGACCCATTGTGGTGTGTCAGGGAGCCCGTG
>QFEN01000348.1:0-15938 GCA_003316125.1 Auricularia polytricha
AAAAAGCATGACGAGCGGAGGAGAGCATGATTTTTGTCTTTCAAAACGCGTTCTAAAGCAAAAGTAGTCTCGATTTTATGTGACAGTAATAGAGGTATTTTGTTTGTGCTTGCTTGGTGGGTGGCCGGCAGTGCAGGTTCACGGTAATTCCATTGAACCAGATCTCATAGATTCATATCCTTGTCAATTCTTTGTATCTCCATCTGTAATCTGTAACATGTCCAGACATAGGCTTGTGCGAAATATGAACATCCATGGTATGCACGAATCACCCTGACAGTAGTTTGGTTTGAGATTTATTATCCAACTAGATGAACTGGATGATGATGCTTTGTCCGATGGAGGTGACGAGCTCACTCCCGAGCAGCATAGTGAGTGCCCTAATATCCGTGCTTGTGCTTCATGCTGAGAGTATATTGTAGTACAAATGATGTCGTGTCTCGAACAAATTAAAGAGATCATCGGAAACGAAGCAGTCTCAGGCCTTGACGATGATATCATCAAGGAAATCCTATGGGATCAGTACTTTAATATAGAGAGCAGTTTATCGATATTGTATGGTGCGTACTACATCAACCTTTTTGTCTCCAACTAACAGATGTATCTTTGACAGAGGAGCAAGACCGGAGAGCGTCAGCCAAAACTCGCAAAGGTAAGTTCCGACGTGACCTCTCATTTGTAAATAGTCTTGCATTCGCTCTTCCACCATGTTGTTGTTACCCCCCGTTTTGGATCCCGTTTATGGAACCTACTACGCCGTAGACGAGACGAGGAACAGGAAGGTGCATGTCATATCCACCATCCCTGTGTGAATCTTTATACAGTCAGGAGCTAAATATGTTTCAGTGCGATCCGTCAGTAATGACATCCCATCCGAGAGCATGGAGGGGGCCCACGACGTACCACAATACGTGGCTGGACCAACAGGATACGAATATTATGATGGCGACTTGGACCGACCCCGAGTTCCCTTGATAGTATTGGCACAGCAAGGCCAACATGAGGCTTACTATCCTGAGGAATATCCAGATGAGGTCGACTCGGATGATATACCATTGGGCGTCATGTCACGCGGTTCGAGACTCAGCACCATTACGGAGATTACCGAAAGGACTGAACCCTCTCGCCACTGGCCTTCAAAACAGCAACTCGTAGCTTTGAATAACCCACGTGCATCGACAATCACTGATTCCACGACATCGTACGGACAGGTTATTGGTGCGTGGTACCAGCAAGAATCCGACTGATATGACTGAAGTCAGGACAGATACTCGCGCGCGCAGTCCCGTCGCGGCCAAATACCCTGATACGTCGATGGACCCAAACTTCATCCCTCCATCCCCATCCCCATCTGCAGTACGACGTCTTTCTAACTACGAAGCCGCGCCATCACTTGCTCCCTCAGCATCACAATCCGATCTGCGTACAGAGCCGCTTCCGACAGAGCGCGCAGTTTCGCGCGCAAAATCAGCTGTTCCTGTGCCAGCCATGGATACACTTCCAGAGATTTCCGATTTCCAGTCGAAGGCGAGCGAAAAACCGCTCCCTCCTAAACCTCCAGCTAGCAGTAAACCCTCGAAATTATCCATGCTTGCGAGTTCTCGTGCAAGTACGAGGACTTCTCGCTCATCGGATTTAGATACGACTTCAGTACTCACATATGCTGCCTTGCGACCCAATGCAGAAAGCCGATTATCATTCGCACCCACTGCCGCTACAAAGCGGCCACCTACCGAGAAGACACTTCCTTCTATAAAGGCTCCGTCTACCACCACTTCTTCCATGTCTTTGCATGTCAAACATGCTATCCAGACAGCTTTGGAGCTAGAAGCTCATGATCGTGAAAAAGCCGCGAGACTTTCGCCAAAGATCGAGTCCAGCGTTGCGTCTAAAGCGCCATCAGTTTCTACTGTCAAGCCAACAGTACCACATTCGCCACCTCGAGCTGACGCTAGCTCAAACTTACTTATGCGTCTAGAGCCTGAAGCGAAGCCTCGTCCTCAGTCCAAGCTCGCAGCGCTTGCCCAAGCAAAAGCGAGCGCCAGTAGTACTAGTCTCATGCCGAAGCTTCCGAAGTCCCCGCTTAGTTCGCCTCCGAAGGAGCTTCCTAAATCTCGCACACAATATTTCACGCCAATCGCAAATGGAGCCACAGCTACTACTGCTATAACCACATCCTATCAGTCGCTCCAAAGTCTTTCCATGCCGCAGACTCGGGAGCCTGCGGCGTTAGTGCAGATGCCTGGCGCAGAGCCCAAGCAGTCTAAATTGGCAAAGAAGGTCAAGAAAGCGGGTGAAAAACCGCAGCTTACGCTACCCGACGACGATACCCGTGTCATCATACCGTCTCCATTGTTCTTATCAAAGCCAACTAACCCTCGTGCGTCTCCCTCGGCATTCGCTTCTATACTTCTCGATGATCCTCTAACATCCCCATCTCCTGAAGACAAGGACACGCATTCAGCTCACAGGTATGGAAGGGAGGTGCCGAAACTTGTGGAGGCTGCCAATTCACAGAGCCACTCCAGCCTCGGTCTCTCCCACTCCCAACGACACAGGTCGTCTCGTCCTAGGGTTGCACCGCCGGAGATGAAGATACCCTTGGGTTTTGCTTTTGACGTTCCAAGCCCAGACGATATCGTATTCAACGCACGTCGGGGAACTTCTCTCGCGCAGAGACGGTGAACAAGCCAACTTGTTCCCAGCCACCGTTCCTTTCTTGTATTTCTCTACTTGCATTTTTATTCATTCATTTTCTCTGGAGGACTCTTGTTTGTTGTAGAATTATTATTATGGGCTCTAATGGTATTTTTTTGCTGATCCTCACTTCAGCCGCGAAGGAACGCGAGAAGGCGGAGAAAGCAGCGCAGAAGAAGGTAGCGCAAACGCCTTCTTCGTCAGGCTATACCACGCCAGTTTCTCAAGCCATGTCTCCTGTGAATACGCCAAGCGGTAGGGCTTCAAAGAAGTCTGGTGCGGGTGCGAAAAAGTCGGGAGCGACGACTCCTCGCGGTACAGGGGGTTTGGATGCTCGACTGCTCGACATGGCCGGGTTGAATTTGTTGCCAAAGGAAGAGGAGCCAGTCGATGAACCTCCTCCGAGAATAGCACTAGAGCGCGGAAAGCTGTTGCAGGAAGTTCGAAAAGTCCTTGAAGGGCAAGGAGGTGACAAAAAGGCTGTCAGCTTGGTCGTGATTGGTACTCAGTCTTGTTGGTATTTTCGAGTGATTTACCCAGTCTTGTCGGTATTTTCGAGTGATTTTTTTTGTTGATTTTGAATGACAGGACATGTCGATGCTGGAAAATCGACGTTGATGGGTCGTTTACTTTATGAGTTGGGGAGAGTTGACGAAAAAACCCGCCTTGCTAACGAAAGAGGCAGCAGTAAAGCGGGGAAGAGTAGTTTCAGTTGGG
This sequence comes from Auricularia polytricha, assembly GCA_003316125.1. Classification (NCBI taxonomy): domain Eukaryota; kingdom Fungi; phylum Basidiomycota; class Agaricomycetes; order Auriculariales; family Auriculariaceae; genus Auricularia; species Auricularia polytricha. The sequence goes on from QFEN01000348.1 coordinate 3,415, forward strand.
CATGGGAGTTGGACGGGACCGTTGAAGAACGGGAGAGGTCTGTATGTCTTTGTTATTTGAAGTGCACGTACCAACTGATCACTAGAGGAATCACAATGGACATTGCTTTACAAAATTTGTCGGCTCCTCATCGACAGGTCACCATTCTAGATGCCCCTGGACACAAGGATTTCATCCCAAATATGATTTCTGGAGCCGCACAAGCCGATTGCGCGTTGCTTGTAGTCGATGCCATCGCTGGGGAGTTTGAGGCAGGTTTCGATCGTGGTGGTCAGACCCGTGAACATCTGCTGCTAGTTCGAAGCCTTGGTGTATCGCAAGTTATCGTGGCGGTCAATAAATTAGATCAGGTTGGTTCAGTTCTATGAATTATACGTCTCATCATAGCTGACACGGTCGCAGGTCAATTGGGATCAGAGTCGATTTGAAGAAATATGTGGGTTGTTACGGGCCTTCCTCGTCCAATCTGGGTTTCCCTCGTCGAAAACGAGTTTTGTCCCAGTAAGCGCCATGCTCGGCGTCAACCTCGTCAACTGCACGGACGCCGATGCTTCGGTACTGTCTAAATGGTACAAAGGCCCTACGCTGGTTGACTTACTTGGTGAGCCATTATGCACTGTCCATGTATCGACATGTTCAATTATTTTCAGATAAACTGGAGCCCCCCGCTCGCGAAATCGCCTCCCCACTAAGATTGCCGATCTCCAATGTCTTCAAGGGACAAAGTTCCGGAACGGGCGTAACAGGTCGTATATGCAGTGGCATTGTGCAAGTTGGAGAACGTCTTCGAGTACTTCCTGGAGATGAATCTGCAATCGTTCGACGTGGGTTCCACAATTCATTGGTGTTGTGCGGATGTTGTTAACCAACGTGCAGTCATTGATGTTGAGGAACAGAGTGTGCCTTGGGCAGCAGCTGGGACTAATGCAACTCTGTACCTGACTTCCATCGACCCCATTCATCTGAGCATCGGAAGTGTTCTTTGCCCACCATCGGATGTCGTCCCATTAGCCGCCGTGTTCACAGCTCGAATCATAGTATTTGATGTCCAGCTCCCAATCATTACCGGTGCATCGGTACGTCGCCTGAGCCTTCTTATCTACATTTCCTAACCCCTAGGATTAGATCGAGCTATTCCATCACTCACGAGATGTACCTGCCACGATATCGAAGTTGATAGCTACCTTGGACAGAGCTTCTGGGGTAGTGACGAAGAAGAACCCTCGGTGCGCTTCGTGCTTTTTCTTATGGCCAGGGATAATGCCTAATCTTGTGTGCTCAAGGGTGTTGACCAAAGGTACCTCTGCTGAGGTAGAGATTAGTCTGCGTGCCGGGTCCTTATCGGGTCCTGCACTCAGCGTTCGCCCTATTCCGTTGGAGCCATTCTCGGTGAACAAAGACATGGGAAGAATTCTCGTTCGACGGGGAGGTGAGACAATAAGCGCAGGTAAGCCCCCGACCCTCCTAGCCGTCAGGGTTCTTAAAAACTTTATCAGGTATTATTCTGGACATTATCACCTGAAATCAAGACAGATATCGCAATAGAAATGCATACAAAGCGCCAATATATGTACAACAGTCATATAAATCCCACGAAATTATGTAGTAAAAATTGAAGAGGTATCGTTCGCGTGATGTTGAAAAAATGAGAAGTTGTCTGCATGGTAAAAAGCCGTGAAAGGTGTGAAGAACTGCCGGTATGCGAATGGTGACAATAATGATGCAGTAAGAGCATCTACTTCTTCATCTTCTCCTTGTGAGAGAAAAACTCTTTCAATTTGGCGAAGAATGACCGTCGCTTCTTTTTCGGGCTTGCAGTACTTAACTTGGATGGCCGTGTCACAGGTGAGTCAGTGGTAGTGGAAGTCGGGAATGAGATATCCTTTGAATCTTTGGTATCACTGTCCGTAGAGGGCATTGACGAGGTGGTAACGGCAGGGGTGTCTTGAGGCTCGGGCGTCGGTAAGGACAGCTCGTTGTTGGGCGCGATAGGCCCAGCATCAACAACATATGTATCAGTTGTTTCAACAGGGTCTGGATTGACGTCAATCTCAGGTGTTGTGGGATTCGCAGCTGCGTCTGAAGGGGGCGTGATTGCATCCACGAGTAATTCTCCATTCTGCTCTTCGGCCGCCTGCGCTTCCAATTTCTCTGCCTCCGTAGGTTTGCCATTCTGCTCTGCGACTTGAGCTTCCTGCGTAACAGAAGGTACTGGTTTGGACAAAAGTAGAGGAGAATGCGTCGACGGAACAGAAATTGGATCCAATGAATTGGAGACCAAAGATTTGCTTGTATCAGATTCTGCGTCGGGTAAAGGTGACGCAGATTCGTTCAACATGTAATCATTGACAGGCAAGATAAGGATAGGGACGACGGGCGCGATTTGCGGCGCGGCATCAATGATGTCAGGGGAGGGAACTCCCTGAACGTTATCTGCTGGTGCCTCGGCGACGATCGGCTCGATGGCCGAAGTGGTTGAAGGTTGTTCGGTTGCCTCCTGCGCAGTGAAAGGAACATATGTCAGCGTTGCAAACAAAATTCCGTGATGTCGTGGTTACCAGAACGTGGACGTTGTCCGTTGAATGATGGGGCGTGCTTGAAAACATGAAGCTGATGCCCGAGGAAACATATCCTAGTGCGCTAGCAACTTCTTCGGAAACGTGCGACACTGCACTCGTCGCACTGTCCACAATTGCATGGAAGGCGTCAACCTCACCGCTCGATGCGGGAGCTTCAACTGATTCGACGATAATGTCGGGAATGTGGGCTGACAGGAGTTCCTTGTCAGAAACACCTGAATCATCAACAGCGCTTGTGGCATTGGTGGAACCAGAATCAGTGATTCCACCATGTCGATCCGCCTCCAATGCCTCCTGCTGGGAGGTTTCGCTAGGCAGCAACGACTCTTCAGGCAATGTGGTAACTGAAGTCATGGAGTCGGTGGAGCCTTGTGGAGCAGCAAGGGAAGATGGGTGTTCCATTATAGGAGTGGGTTTAGAGGGCGCGAACAGAACATTATTAAGGTTCCCGGCACCATCTAACTCTGTTGGGCGGTCATCACGCGTGACCCATCTTCCGTCCACAATGAACTTATAGGGAACTTTCTCATTCCAGGGGACCCTGACAGTGCCTACGAAACCAGATGTGCCTTTGGGCAGGTGCGTAGTGCAGGACCACTATCAGGTGCGAAACTGAGCCTGTGGCGGACTTTGGGTAGGCAGGGAAGCCACTTACGTGGTCGAATGAGCCAGTTAAGATCACATCAGAAGCATCGCCGTAAGGCCTGAGAGTAGAAGGTGAGCACAAACGCTGATCGATTTGGGCAGCGTACCATGAAAATTCGGCTTCATGCAAGTCGTCCATGGCGTCGAACGAAGAGTAGAAGGAGGGAGAGGACAACCTGCAGAAAACCCTGCCGTAACTTGTGTCCTCATGTTGGCAATGATTCAAAGCCGAGCCGTGGAGTGTCACGCTTCGTCACAAAATATAAATGCACCATGTAACAGCCTTAAAGCTTGACATGATATGTACAAAAAGAAAGCGCAAACGTTAACGGCCATATCTATCAACGGCTCCCCTTCTTGTCCGCTCTCCACTCCTTGAACATGCCGTCAAGACTCTTGTATAATAGGTGGGACGGTAGACATCGAATTATCTCACTCATCTTCTCCTCAGCCTCTGCCTTCCCCTTCTCACCAGAAGCCTTCCGCGCAAAGTCCACTGACATATGAAACAACGCTAATACCGCCAACGATACGTGTGTCTGCTGGGCGCCGTGCGACGAGGATTGTGTGAGAGCGGCCAAAAGTGGCCCCGACACGCTCGGAGCTGATATCGCAGGCGTAGATTGGGAAAAGGGGGTCGCTCGTTCGCCTCTGACCAGCCTGAGAAGAATCTCCATCATGTTATCTACCTCAGTCAAATGCGTCTTCACGAAGCGTTGTCGTTCTGTGTGAACACCGACAGGGGAGTTGACTGCCCACCCATCCAGCACAGTCCAAAGCGTCGGAGCCTTAAGGATAAAACAATCAGGATCGAGACTCCTGTCAAGATAGCGAGAACGAACTGGATCAGGGTCTACAACTGCAATCTTTTTCTCCCACCCACCGGCAGCATCCCCTGCTACCCAAAACATTCTTCCAAACATGCTCTTCAGCCACTCCTGGACATCTCCCGATTTAACCCACTTAGGCTCCGACAATGGGCGCTCAGTATCAAGATGGACAATCAAAGTGATTTTTGAAGGTAGCGTAGCCTTCGAGAAGGAAGGCAGAGTCTCATCAGTGCCGGATGCTTCAGATAGCGTTGGTAATGGAGAATATGATTTTGTCGCATCAGAAAGTCCCTCAATCTACAATCGTGTTAGAGAACATAAGAGTAAGCGAATAAATATTCTTACCAAAACGCCCTTGAGGCCATCATCGCTACCTTTATCGAGGGATATGTGAACTTCGATCCGACCCTCAGATCTGTAAACCTTCAGGTATTCGACCACTTCCGCGTCCACGACCAAACGCCTGCTACCGGCAGCATATGATATCGACAGGCGGTTTGCGGATGCCACTCGACCACCTTTCGAGACTGCAGCGCTTACTTGAGGGTGCGACGGCTCGCCATAAGTTGAACCGGAAGAGGTCGATAACAAGGTATTCGAAGTGGGAGAGGCAGGGGGCTCAGGAAGGTGCTCTTGATCCGCAGAGTCGTTGGTACCTTTAACATGCATAGCGACTTCGTGCTCGGCTGGAATTTCACCAGTAAGCTCCAAGATAACTTGCTCTTCTGAGTATGTGAGAAGACCCATATCCTCGTCGACAATTGTCGACGCGAGTGACGGCTCTGCTTGAAGGGGCTTCGGCCCGGAAGACTGCGTGTTGGATACCTGTGCATCAGGACACCCATCATGATCAGCAGACTGTTTCTCGCTATGAGGCATATCAGACTGAACAACAGGAGGAGAACCATGACCAGTAGAAGAACTCGTGTCAAAGGAAGTGCTCAAAGTAGCATGAGAAGGATCAGCTAGCGTAGCTGATGCATCAAAGAGCCTATCAACAATATCATCACCGACAGGCTGGGTGGCTGGCAAAGCATCACCACCCTCTTCAGGTGCAGAAACCAAAATGTCCACGTTCGGCTGTGCAGCGACAGCACTACCATGATTTACACCAAGGTCAACAGCAGCAACATCTGAGGACCCTGATAGCTTGACTCCTTCAGCATTCGGGGCAGCATTGTCCCCAGTATGTGAGCCATCAGACTGCTCATGAACACCTCCTGAAGAGGCTATTCCGTCCATGTCAGTATTATGGGAGCCTTTAAGATATAGGTTAGTTTGTACAGCCTTGAGCCACGAATGGACGCTCCCCCCAAGCTCGAAAGCATCCACCCAAAGCGGAAAATGAGGAGGCTTCAACTCACCATTCCCAGCCCCATTGAGAAAAGTATTCGTAGCAGGAACGAAATGGGGAACAGTTGCAGCAAGGCTCTCCTCTTCATCCATATCATCAACGGTAGTAGCTGCATCGGCATCGGCGCCTATGTCGCCCTCATCCTCAGCGATAGCGGCCATGAGCCAATCGCCCTCACTGGCAGTTTCAGCCACGCTGGGCGCTGCGCTTCCGCGGCCCACTCCATCCAAGTCAACACTGACATTATCGTCCATCTGGCTGCTGCGAGGAGGGGGCGGTCTTTCTCGACCTTCCTCTGCATCGCCATCATCATCCTCAAGCTTCTTGCGCTTGCCTTTGCGCGTGTCTGGAGGTGCAGTATACGAAGCATTGTGCGGAATGGGATGCGAGTCATCGGGAGAAACAGGAGTGTGGAAATAAATGCGGATGCGAGAGGGTGGAGGCGTCGTCAACGAGGACGACGGCTCCTGGTAGGAAGCATCCGGCTTCATATCTGCTGCGTCTGCTGTTGGTGCGGATTCTGATTTCGCGGCACCAGCAAGCATGTCTTCATCCTTAACTTGCTCTGGTGAGGATTCCAAAAGAGAAGCAGCGACCTCTTTTTCTTCAGCCTTTACAGGCGATGGTAGCACTCCCCATGTCCATCCAAGTTCAGGCATCTCGAGGCCCACAATTTTAAAGTCAGTGAGCGTGCGCCGATTTTCGTCCTTCTTACCGCTGCTTGCAAATTGCGATGCATCACGGTTTCCAAAATTTGTACTACCATCCTGGCGGCCTGCACGACCTGAAGTATGACCTTGTCCTCGCCCGCGGAAAGCAGGATTGTTTTGGTGATGTTGATGTCCTGCATTAAACGACCCGCCTCCTCTGCGATTGTGAAAGTCCTTGTTAAAGCCGCCTCTCGAGCCGTGTCCACGCAGAGGATTTTGTTGACCAGTGGCGCCACCTCGTCCGCTGCCATTATTCATGAACATACTACCGCCTCTGCCGCCACGTTGACCGGTCAATCCTCCCCTGTTTCCATTCATCACTGCGCCTCTGCCTCGGCCGGAGTTCACACTGCCTCCTCTTCCGCCCATTCCACCTCTATTTCCACCTAGGGACATCTGATTGGCACCAGGCTGCCCTTGACCCTGTCCTAGGTTCTGGGGATAAAGCCCGACACCCCCCGGCGGTGCAGGAGGAGGTTGGAACTGAGGTTGAGGAGGGGGCGCACCAAGTTGTCGGTGCTGGCCATGATGCTGATTCGGCCCATCAAACCGTTGACGTTTGGCAGGGGGAAGATGTTGGGGTGGGGTGTGATGAAGACCATGGTTATGTCGAGGCTGCTGCTGTTGGGGTTGGGGCTGCTGCTGAGGAAAATACGGTTGGGGAGGGGCCATTGTCTGTGTCGGATGGGGGTACGCAGGCTGCTGCTGGGCCACGATTGATTGTTGGGGTTGAGGAACATATGGTTGCTGATAGCCAACGGACGGTTGATACGGATTGTACTGCTGTTGAGGTGGAGGTGGTGGTGGTTGGACCACAGGTGGCGGCGGCTGATACTGTTGTTGTTGAGGATGACTATGTCTCTGCTGCCAGTGCATGCCCTGACCACCATAACCGTAGTTTGCATACAAAGCACTTTGTTCAGGGGGCGGTCTTGGAGGTTGCTGAGGAGCAGACCATGCTGGAGTATAAGCTGGAGCCGCCTGCTGCTGTTGCTGTTGCTGGGCTGCGGCTACCCAATAAGCGGAATAATCTGGAGGTACAGCAGGCGGCGGTCCTGGAGGAAGTGGTGGTTGAGGCGGGTTGTATGTCGGTTGCGGTATAAATGGATTTTTATTCATGACCGAATCTTGGAACTGTGGTCACCGTCGTCGTCGCCGATGAACAGCTTGTCGTCGTCGCTCGTGGGCGTGATTGCTACAGTCAACAATGAAAATGCAACGAAACACATTCATGCTTATGTCAGCTCCCATGATATGACGTCCTACATAAAACCTCGGGCGAGAAAAATAAAACTACAACGTTATTACACCGTGAAAATAAATTATGTAAGTGGGGATAAGCAGGAAACGATAAGCCCAAGTTGACGCGATCCTACGTCCTTTCCTGACTCGCACTAGTGGAGGCCCCTGAAGTGCCCGCGATGGGACCAGCGATCTGGGTGGGTGGGCTTGGGTGAAGTCTCTCGTAACGTTCACACTGCAAATAATCAGCGATATGTGCATGTTCCGAATGTAGCCCACCTACATCATGATTATTCTTGTCCTTAGTGACTTGGTCGACATGTTTTCGCGCAGTTGAGAGGTGTTGTTTGAGAGTCTCTAACTGCTGTTGCTCGGTCTAGGAATTTAAGCGTTGAGAAGAGGTTTGGGGGTGGAGGTAATATACACACATGAAGGCCTGCCTGTGCATTGTGAAGGTCTGCAACAGCTACATCATGTTTGCGGGTGATGGCATGGAGAGATTTAACGGTCTCCAGTTCCAACTTTTCCAGCTTCTTGACGGCTTTCTCTGCTTTGACTGCGGACTAAACGATGTTGCGAATGGATAGAATCAAGGAATTAGAAGTCTTACCTTGGAAGCCTTGACTTCCAATTTCTCCTGCTTGTGCATGTCTTTGAAGGCTGACTGCAATTTCTTTTCCTCGGATTTGGCCTCCATTGAGAGTCCCTTCTCAAGCTTCTTCATAGACTCAGGATCTGCAGGGAGTTCTGTAGGTGCGGCCATGTTTGTTGGAGAGGATGAAGTTCAGAAACAAACGCTGCTGTGATTAGCCCCTGACTCGGATTGACGGATATGCCAAATTGATTTTCACGTGGCATGACAACGTGAAATCTCGACAGCGATCTTCGCAGAGAACGAGAACTTGATATTTATTTTACCGTCTGCTCATCGTTGATTCTGTTCGCGTCCCTGGAGGAAGCCTGAGTGGAGCTGGAGCATATTAATATCTTCTAATAGGACAGGTAAGCACTGCTCGAGCTCGTGGCCAACTCCCCGCACCACACTTTCACTCACCTTTTTCTCCTAAAATCCAAACTGATTTTTGTATCAGTGTGCAGCCAAAAAAGCAATCTATCTATCGGTAATTGCAGCCGATTGCCCTGTGACGTGAACTTGCTAATACATATATGGAGCACGATGAAGGACAGACTCCGTCCTCCCCCTTCATTTACGCCTCACGATCCGCTGTTCGCCTCTGACGACATCAACGAGGAGGACCATTTTGTCAACTCCACACCTCCATCCCTTTACCAACACAGTTCAAGCACCTCCCAGCTGGTCCTGGACCGTTATCCATCACAAGAATCAGCATACCGCTCCCAGGTCAATCTGATGAGCAACTACGAAAAGGATGTCTATAGGCAACCGCAATGCAGACAGCAGAATGGGGACTCGCATCCATATGAGGCCAGCGTCACGCAGGCAGGAAGTCAGAAGCCATCTGTTCACTACCACCAGGATGTAATTTCATCATCCGCTACCGGAAGTCACTTCGGATTTCCTAAAACAGAGTCACGTCAATCTTCGGATGATGAAGATGATGAAGATGAGTTCGATTGGAGCGGCGACGAGGATCTCGATAATGAGGAAGCCAAGTTCGAGAAGCAAATGGGTGTAAAAATCAAGTCTCGCGGCTGGGGCATTATCAGGTAAGTAGGTTTGCCGAGGATGTATACCGTCTCCGACCAACGGGAACATTACAGGCTAGTTGCTTTTCTCTTCTCATCACTCATCGGGTCCGCCTTCCTTGCGGCAGTCCTAGTAACCCCCGCACTCATTGTCCATTTCTTCTGGTACAAGCCTCATCCAACGGACTACAGACACTTTATTGACATCAATATCGAGGCTTGGCTCTTCTGGGCAGCAGCCAATGTCGTCATTTCTTGGGGTCTCGCAATGATCATCGACATTGTACCTGCCATCATACGTGTGGCGATTGCACTTACATGGGGCCATGTCTCAGAGAACGTTAGAACGAAACTCGAGTTGTATGCCTCGATCGAGGATACTATCAAGCCTCTATTCTATGCCGCGAGCGCCTGGCTCAGCTGGAACATCCTGTTCCAGAATATCTTTAAGTTGAATGACTCGTCTAATATCCGGAATTATGCTCCCTACACGGACCGTGTAAGCATCATTCTGTCATTCTTTATGTTTTGATGCTCACTGGTCTTCCTCAGGTCGCCCAAGTAATTGAATTCCTGTTCTTTTTTACCCTTGTGATATGCAGTCAAAGGATGCTCTCCCATGCTATTGGTGAGGCCGTCTGATTCGTGTCGAAGTCATAAGTCTCATGGCTCCCAGCATTCGCATTCCATAGGACTGCGTATAAAGAACGTCTGGATGAAGTTAGGAAAGCTCTTCAAGTGATAGAAACGCTTCGCAACCACAAGCCCAAATCATCGACCCGTCACAAGTCCAATAGCTCCCATCCGATGTTTGCGACCCTCACTGGGTTAATGGCGTTCAGTGAAAAAGAACATTACAATACTCTCAACAGCAGACTGCGCTCCGAGAGCTCCGCACCGAGCGAAGGTGACGATGCGGACATGGAGGACGGGGAAAAGGTGAAGAAGAAAAAGGGAAAAGGCAAACATAGGCAGCGCGAGTCGATCAACTTGATAGCTTCGGAAGATCTTGAGTCTTATGGTACCACGCCAGAACAAACTTCTGTCGCCACAACGCCGGCTACCCACTCTCCAGCCGATAAGCATACCACTCACAAATACCCTCCTACCCCCCAGCGTTCTGTTGACCCACACGCTGAAGATCCAACCATCGTTGTTCAAGCGGCGAAGGCGTTCAAGACTGCTGTGCTGCACGATGCCCGGAATATCAAGGGTGCCACTGATGGGTTGGAAGCGCTGGTCTCCAGCGTGAGCTCAACACATGAGGCAAAGGTAGGAGCATTTGGATATGTGCTATGTGTACGCCGAAACTAACTTGGACGGCAGCGTCTTGCTAGGGCGATTTACAGGACTTTTAGAGATCGCCGATATACCTACCTCGAGCCCAAAGACTTCTACCCCGCATTCGCTACGCAGGATGAAGCCAAAGACGCTTTCCGCATTTTCGACCAGGACGACAACGGTGACGTATCGCGGTCTGAGATCAAGTCGTCGCTGCTTCGCGTGTACAAGGAACGTCGGTTCCTGTCGCGCAGTATGCATGATGTTGGCGCTGCGCTCAAGTCTCTCGATCAGATCTTGCTCCTCTTCGCTCTCGTCATCTTGTTCTTCATCTCGTTGAGCATTTTCGGTGTTAATGTGACGCAGTCCTTGACGAGCGTGTATTCTTTTGGTCTCGCAGCCAGTTTCATCTTCAAGAACTCTGCGAGTAATGTCTTCGATGCAATCATGTTCTTGTTTGTAACTCAGTGAGTCGTATGACTGTATGTGCTTGAATATCAGGGTGACCCCCTCGTTTATAGTCCCTTTGATACTGGTGACCGATGCTTCATAGATAGTAAGCCACTGAATCACTGACTGGGCGTTGCTAATGTTGTTTTGATTTCAGACGAGAATCTAGTTGTTAAGAAGATGGGCTTGTTTGCGGTATGTGTGTTTCCCTGTAAGGGATGTACAGCTCCTGACAATCTCTTTATCAGACGGTTTTTGCACGATCAGATGGTACCGAAACGTATTACTTCAACAGTCAACTGTTCACGAAGTTCATGTACGTATCCGAGCGTTCTTGTGCACCTCATGATGTCTGACAATGGCTGTAGCACGAACGTCCGCCGTAGTGATGTACGAACCTATTGTACCTTCTCTAAATGTATTGTGCTGATTCCACTGACAGAAAATGGCGGAGTCTTGTACTATCCAAGTTGCTTGGCGCACACCACAAGCAAAGCTCGACGCGCTTGAGGGAAAGCTGAACACGTGGCTGTCCACTGAGGAGAACAGGTGGTTCCAGCCGACTACATCGGTCGTATTGCAAAACATCAGTTACCAACGCTATCTGGAGTGTACGATTGGTATCTCGCACAACTCGTATGTCTGTTATTCATATACAAAAGAAGCACAGAAGCTAATCATGTTCTCATTCAGAACATGGCAGTAAGTTGCAGAGAATGTGGATTTAGTATGTTTTAGTTGACACCTTCCGATAGAGACTGGGGCCTCCGGAATGCACGCAGGACCGCCTTTCATGCAGCAGTTCAATACTACTGCCAGGAGCTAGGAATTACAGCATATGAGGCACCTATACCCATCGCATATGCAGACTCCCACACACAACAATACAATATTCCCCAAGAAGCAGTATTACCCAACCCCTTTTCAGATATCCGGTCTCCTGTTACCCAACCCCCAGACACAGCTCCAAAGAGCTTCCTTGGTTTCACACCTCCGCGGGATCAAGGTACTCGTTTGAAACGTTCACACACACGTGTGCGCAAAGGCAAGAGTCGCAAAGCAGCTGTGCGGGGAGTGGGTGCGGACGGTGGAAATGGCTGAGCGCGCATCTCGGCCATGCAAAGCGACTTGTTTGGACACTGTTCACTTTTTAAGTAAGCGTATACCTAACTCGTAGATACTCGTAGAGCAAGGGGTGGGTCCCCGACCCAGATTGTCTGTCTTGTTGTGTAATCCAGATCCCGATCATTTTCTCCTTTTTCGTGACTTTGACGGTGAACTAACTAACCTAGGTGGATTTATTTTGTGTCGACATTGTTCGACAGTCCTCACCATTCTCGTCATCATCCGTGACGTCAAGCACTCGTCGATCAAGCATCCTTTATGCGATCTGTCTGATCCTCTTGGATGGTGCTGGCAGGTCCGTGTCCCGCTTGTGGTGCAGGCTTGAAAGAGCTGCCAACAACACTTTTTTTCTGTGAGCACACCTTCAACATTCTCTCATGCTCTTGTTCCCTTACTACCATGTCTCGTCACTGTCACCATACCTCCCAGTGACCCACTCATAAAATTTAATCTACTTAAATAATAAAATAATTCCTTCGATGATGTTTTCTCAGAGGCAAGACGTTAACTTTCTACCCTTCCTCAATATTCTCGACTGACACGCTTAGGTATTTATAGGGTGCATATACTGTAGAGTTACGACCGTAGCGACTCGGTGCAACAATCTTCTCTCTTCCTTTTGGTGGTGACATGGACCAAA
>QFEN01000348.1:35766-47777 GCA_003316125.1 Auricularia polytricha
AGGGTGCGTACTGTGGAGCCAAGCCAAACAACAATGCCGACACAAGGAGGGACATGACACCAAAGAAAAATGACAGTTTATCACGAGTCCTCACCACCTTAGCGGAATGCCATGATTCCACCAGGTTTTGCATACGGCCTGAAATCTGTAATCGACGCGTTAAATCGCAATGAATGTCACAAGGTCCGAACGTACCTTCAGCTTGAAGTTCTTGACCTCGCGGTCGAAATTCTCCGCCAGCAGATCGCCTGATTGCACGCGCTTTTTCAAAGCTTCCTCAGCTTTCAGCTTTAATCTATCGCTGTGCTTTTGTATCTGCCGCTGGAGTAAGTCCAGCCGAGAGTCAAAGAATGTCTCCATGGTGTCTGTCGTAATAAAAAGGTCAGGGTTTTGGGTGATCATGGCAAGATGATAGGGTAAAAAACTTGCCCAGCAACGTAAAAGCGCCTGTTTCGTCTCGTATAAAACGTTCAAAGGGTGCAGAAAAGTATCCTGTCCCCGTCGATGGGAACTCTGTCCTTAAAGTGGGCGACGGTGGCCTTGAAACCATTGTGGAAGTTTGCGCTTTGAGTGTGAACAATGTGAGCGCAAAGCAAGGTGTGGATGAGTCTGAAGCGCTTGCTTGAAGCTTGAAGGCGGTGCGTCACCACACCGCGATAAATGGATGCTTACGTCATCGAAAGTAGGTTTTGCCTCTCGCCGAGTCTCGACCTCTTTGGCTTCGACTTCCTAGAAGGAACGACTATTGCACCAGTACTAGTAGCGTAGTCAGCCAGTCAACTTCATTTATCGTTTATCCGCGTTTAGGCAACTCTCAAATCTTAATCAGAGGTCCAAATAATCAACTTAGGTTTTGTGGACGAGCAAGTCTATAGGCTGTCCAGCATATATAGGATTCAAGATGCAATCAGGACAGAGAATGTAGTGCAATGCTCTATATAGGTTACAGCAATAGCTCACATCAACGAAAGGTCGCCAAACTTCTCCTTGTAACCTGAAAGCATTGCTCAAGCAAAACGAAATATATGACGAGGCGATGAGCATACCTGGTACAGTCCATTTGCCTTTCTTGACCATGGTCTCGACGGCCTCCAGTATCCGTGGGTGGGCGTTGCCGACGTCCTCCACCTAAAGAAACCAGAAAAAAAAATCAGCTGAATTCCAAAACCATGGAGAGAAGACGCACCGTCAAGTCTTCAAACGGACGAGCCTCTTCGATGTTGGCAAGCGTTGCTTGTAACTCCTTGAGTTCCACGTCGATTTGAGCGGCGGTCGCTTCGGCTTTCTCAACCTGCGTTTGGTCATAAAGACAATTGGTCACGGCACCACGACCTTAAGCACAGAGGTCGTACCGCTTTGGCCTCGAAGGTCTCGATGGCTTTGATGTGGGCAGTTACGTCGTATGTAACAACCTTGAACTCTTTCAACAACTTCTCAGTTTCGTCAACAATTGCCTTGTTCTTCAAGATGGAGCGGTAGTGTGCGAGGTCGATGGTGGTGGGTTGAGATCCATATTGCGACTGGATGCGTTGAGCGTCGCCGTGTCGTTTGCGGAATGCCTGCAGAGCGGCGATGGTATCTGCAATAATATCCATCAGCCCAACTGGCACGTTGTACAAGTTGCATTTCATGCCTTTTCCGAGCCCAAGTGTTGAGTAAATGCGGGTGAAGTCCTGTCAGCGGGGAAACGAGGATGAGTGAGCGCGACCGACTACGAAAAAGCAAGACTTACAACCGCGGCTACTGCTGCTGCTTTTGATGCCATGGCTTAGAGAAAGGCGGAAAATAACACGAGTGGCTGAGACACTAGAGGCACGCGTTGGCTACCCACAAAGAACGCGAGAGTCGACTTCAACGAGCGGAGGTAAGGCCGGGAATTGCCGATCCCGATGTTCATTCCGACTCTCGACGAAAGGTTGAAACTTGAAACATCAGTTTGTACAACAACGTTGTTCCATTTATTCATTCTCCTCGACGCCTGTCTTAATACTGGAAGGTTCTATTCCCAAACATTGCTGCATTTAAAGTTACCCGGGAGACACTGAGTTAACCCGATTTTGCAGGCAGACAATTCAAGCATCAATGCCCCTCTCGTAAAAAAAGCTTCTGAAGTTACAACTGTTACTAAGGCCTCAAACAATGTTCAGCTCACAACTTCTTTCATCCTTGGAAATGGTCAGTGTGAGACCCAAGAACCACCAATAATACGCGGCCCGTTAAGATAAGATATCTTGCCATAACTTTCGCACCCATACTGTCTCCCAATCACCTGACACCCTTATCTTGCTCCGCTGCCCTTATAAAAACAATACGTACGAACGACCTCCTCGACCCTTTCCTCTGGAACCTGGGCGCAGATCGAGGGTGGTGGAGCTCGTGTGACATTATATCCTGGATCGGGCTTAGGGCTAGAGACGTTTATGTGAGTCAAATAACGCCCTTCCTATCTTTGACTTAATTCAGGACTTAAATGCTCAGCAAGCATGAATGATTGGATCGCTTCTGCTTTTGCTAGCAGCAAAGCTGCCGTAGAGCAGTTTCGTGCTCTAGAACCACTGTCTAGTATTTTCCTTGCCGCCGCGGCGATTTTTGTGACGTACAGTTTCGTCCAGTCGAGAAAGAGTAGTGTGACATCCTCGAATGTTGCTCATACATCACCCGTCACCGAGAAAGATAAGAAGGTAAACAAGAATAGGGAACTGGGCGGTAGGTTTTGACGATTCTGGTGTATGTGATGATGCTCACTTTAATAGAGTGGACCGCGGAAGAATTTGATTACCCCGAAATTGATCCGTGCCCCTTCCCATTGAAGGATGTGCGCCCAGTTCCGTACAGGCCATTCCGATGGGGTGAATACCAGTAAGTGCTCCACCCGCCTCACTCGCCCAAAGGTTGGCGCACGAGTCCACGTGCTGGTGTGCGAATGGATACCATCCTTGAATATGATTCGTGCATCATTTTGTATTCCCTTGACCGAACTCACGGCTAATGATTTTTGTCGTCTGTTCCAAATGCAGCATCACAATGGGTATTCGCACGATGCCCTGGACCGAATGGATCGAACTAGACTCAACCTACTCGCGCTGGCAAAGTGTGCGCAAATTCCGCATTCGCACACGTGGGCATGACGCCGTGCGCGTTCTTCCCGCCCGAGAAGACGAATCCGTCAAAGTCCAAGGTGGCGCATGGGCTGGTGTGTCATCTCCATGAAATGGAAGGGTTGAATCTCTGCTGATAAGTCACAGCAAAGGAACTCGTCTATGAACTCGCAGAATACCTTCCGCGGCGCTACCCTTCGAGCTTTCGAATAACACGACTTCCAAACTATGCACCAGCGCCGTCCATTGGCGGTGTATCGCTTGCTTGGGGACATCAACAGCCTGTGCGAACCATCGAGGCGGTGGAGACAGGAGAGAAATTTGATTTGGGGGTTCTGGAGGGTCTGGAGGGTGTTGAAATGGGCGAGGAGGCGATGAGGATTACTGCGGGGCTGTGAGTACCGTGGCATTGTGTCTGACATTCCTGACCTGCTGTACTCAGTATACAAGAAGATGTGGCACTCATGATCGAGGGTATAGGGCTCCTACACCACCTTGGGTAATAGACCTCAAAACGTTTCCTTACACAGGCACGGATGGCCAGTACTACTTCCAGGCAGGGGCGATCTGTATTCCAGGTGAGTGCACAGAGAACTGGAGGATTATTTCTAACAATCCTTGCGTATTCTCAGGCTTCTGGCGCATGCGGGACAAGATCGGAATGACCCTGGACGATATTCATATTTCAGGAAATGTTCCACAGTGTAAGCCTATCATACTATACTGTTTGAGTCACGCTGATACCGGTGTGCGCAAAGTCAAAGAAAAATTGCAGACTAGCATGGAAAGGTTTTTCAAACGGATGCCGGTGGACAAGCCGGTCATTCGAAATAATTATTTTATGCAAACTTGCAAGCCATCGCACGTAGCACAAGCCGACAGCGAGCCACGACTGGACGTTGAGGAAGAGTGCGCTTTCGAAGTCGATCCAGAGGAATTGGGTTGGTCAGAATCGACAAACGGACCAGAGGACACATTTTTGCATGGACACGGGCATGCTGCAAAACCTGCATCGTACCTCGCACCGTCGACACTACGCCTCCGATCGGAACGGCAAACGTTGCGTCGTCTTCCTCGTACAGGAGCCATCGTTTTTGGTATCCGCACGTACCTATTCAAGATCGAGGAACTGGCTCGGGAGCGAGGAGTGGCTGATCGGCTAGCAAGCGCTATCAGAAGCTGGCCTGATGATGTTGGGGTATACAAAGGGCGTAAAATGTATCGTGATGTGCTACTGAACTACCTAGATGAGTGCGCAGTACGAGATGGGAATATTGGGGAAGAGGAGGAAGGCCGAGGATACCCATTTTAAGAGAATGAGATTGTGGTGGTCAAGGGGTGGTCATAAGGCGCCGGCGTGGTGAAGGTGAAGTGGGGTAAATTATGCGGATCATATGTAATAAAGGGATGACGTTGCCCTGAGTGCCACGTGGGAGGTTGTGTAGGATAACGATAAGTGATATGGGATAGGTTAGCAGCAGTCGAGCTCACTGCAGGTGTCGATGATGACGAGCTTTTGTCGGGAATACCGCATGGACGAAAAGAAGGAAAGCTAAATTAGGGGCAAATATTACAAATGACGTGTCGGATCTGCTAAAAGTAGCTAAAATAAATGATTGCGTTTATCGAGCGTTTATTAGAACTCCGATTCAAGTTCAATATAACACGAGACTACGTCAGACGTCGTCATTCCTTTCTGACTTCTCCTCTGGAAAATTAGGACGACTAGCGCACGGGCCTTTTGACAAGCCAATACCGGAGAAAGTGGCTTCGTACCGTAGCGAACGAATCTTTTTTAGCGCTTTCGAAGAGGGCGCCCGCAGCGGCGGTGATTTAGTGTCGTCATCGGTGTAGCAGAGTCTGCTGATTGTTTCAATACGTCCTATTGTCGTCATGTCTTCTACTCCACCCAAAAACGGAGATACATCCAACTCCCCTGACGTCAAGCCCCTTGCCAGACAAACTAGATCTGATTTTGACCTCGAACCTAACCCCTTCGAACAATCCTTCTCCCGTCCTTCCCATGTTCGCCAATCTCCACGTTCAAAACGTGACTCTCCAAGTCCAGCTTCATCCAAATCCCATCATGACAGACCAACTTCTGCTGCTTCTAACACCCATTCAAAGTCTGTTTCTCCAAG
Source organism: Auricularia polytricha (assembly GCA_003316125.1). NCBI lineage: Eukaryota > Fungi > Basidiomycota > Agaricomycetes > Auriculariales > Auriculariaceae > Auricularia > Auricularia polytricha. The sequence goes on from QFEN01000348.1 coordinate 41,006, forward strand.
ACCTGTACTCCCCCCTTTGGCATCCATAGCATCTCCTAGCACAGATCAGAGCTATGGATGGCAATTTTCATCTTCTCTTGCAAATTCCCTCCGTGCTGGTCCCCTTTCCCCTGCCATGCTAGCCGGCCCCCAGCAGGGTTCAGACTCCGCATCACATATGCCTTTTGACACCTCATTCCGAACAGGATTGACCCCCCGCACCGGTCTCACTCCCCGCACGGGATTGACCCCAGGCACAGGTCTAACGCCCCTTGTCGGGGGCCCAGTATCCTTCCCCCCTCCCTCCCCGAATACAGCCGCATTCCTTGCGCTTATGAACAATAATGCAGGCGCTAATTCAAATGCGACTATAACGCCAAACACCCTCAGTGCAATCACAGGTGTCCTTGGCTCCTCGTCAGCGCAGTATAGTTCTGTCACACATGCTCCCACCACGAGTTCTCATCTATCAACATCCATCACTGCCAATCAAGAAAACAATGACCCTCCTTATATTACCGCATCCTCTGCCGCTAGCACTGCCGCAAATGGCTTATATCTGCTTTCGCAAGCTCATCAGGAGCTCACCAAACGTGAAGAGGCACAGGCACGTGCTAATAGCGTGGCGAATGCATCCGTAAATGGGAGACGTGGTACAAAGCGCAAGTCTTATGACGCGGCAAGTCCACCACCTCAACCTCCCACGGCCCGTGCGCAGTCTCAGCAGCAGAGTGCTCCCGTTAAACGCGCACGTGCTAACACTGTAAACAGTGTCAGCACCAATGGCCACGGCAAAGCTTCTACAGATGATGAAGAGGACGAGGAGGATGAGGATGATGACGACCTACCACCTTCTCAGAACATCGGGGGGCGGAAGCAAAAGAAGCCCGAAACAGAGGAAGAAAAGCGACGCAACTTCCTCGAGCGAAATAGACAAGGTTTGCCTTTATTTAGCAATGATATCCTTTTAGGTTACTGACTCATCGCGCAGCCGCCCTCAAGTGTCGACAGCGCAAAAAGGCGTGGCTTGCGTCATTGCAGGCCAAGGTTGAGTATCTTCAGACTGAGAACGAGCGATTGGCATCCGCTCTCGTCTCGTCGCGTGAGGAGATCTCGCGGTTATCTGCCCTCGTTGGAGGCGCTGTCATTGGACCGGGGGGACCGACTGTCGGTCCAGGAGTAGGGCCGCCACCAGTAGCGGTCAACGGCGTGGCCACGAATGGCCAGCCGATCAGCATGAACATGAATCTGGTTGCCAAGGGTGCGCCGGCCGCCACCTCTGGCCGCGCGAGCTACGGGTACTAAATGCCTCAGAGTTCAAGCCAGTCCTTTCATCTGCTTTCTTTTTATAATGGGTTGGGCTATACGTTGAGACGGCGCCGCTCGCGTAGGGTTGTCGTATATCTTATTATTGCATCACCGTCGTCACACGAGAAAGACGTCGCTGTGCCTTCCTTGCTTGTTCTGTCTCCTGCATAGTCTTCGCATTATCACTAGCATCTTATTTTTCACCAGTTCTCCACCTACCGCCCGCGGTGCCGTCGCTTGCATTCGCATCCCTTCGATGTTGCCCTCCTTGGCTTAGCTTGTCATGTTGCCATACACCATAACCCGACCTTGCGACCCTGCACACACTCCGCAATCAAAATACGAATTGTACTCTCGCTTGTACGTTGTGAAGTAGGCGATATATCATACATACATCATACACTTGTACATCCTGACCTCAATACATACAGAGGCATCGGCGCGCACACACGACATGTGCTGTCCTCGAATGTATAACAAGGCGGGAAAATCTCAAGGAATGAAATGGGTTTACGATTGGTTACGAGTAATTTTTGTTCCAGAGACAAAACATCGTCACTAATCTACGTTATCCACTTGTCACTCAGAGCAGGCCTGAACGTTAGGGCACATTAGTACAGCTCGGTACAGAGGATATTGAAATCCCTTCGCCGCATAACCCCGCATCGGAGAATCATGTGCCAGCATTCTGCTTGTTACGAACTTCCGATACTTAGTATCACATGGCATCCGCGTCCGTCCATCGATGCTCCATTTTTACAGCGGCAACAACTGATACGCTCGGTCCCCATTTAATAAATGAATACCAGTAAGTCGGACACCTACAATCTCGTCGGGCACAGTATCACAGTTGCACCACATCCCATTCGTCGATAGATTTGTGGTCTGATTGCATCCACGTGCGACTGGCTGTGGACCCTGAGGCCTGAAGGCGCGATGGATTCGTGCGGATTGTGACGAGAAGTTGGCGCGAGGTACTCTTTGTGCTGGTCACGTCAGCTTTTCGGGGGACGTACTCGGACGGGGCGATGTACGTACATGCTCCGCTGACGGCGCGCCTACGTTTCACCGCACTTCGTGCCCCGCCAAGCTAGCGTGAGGGCGACCATCCAATCTAGGGAGAGCATCGCAGATTCGGATACGTAGTCGTGTATTGGATCCTCTCGGCCAAACAGATAAGGCGGATAAGGGATTTATGTAAGGTGGTCTCATTCTCATGCTTGCTGGACTCTCGAGTCTCGACTGAACGATTCTAAGGCGGGTCAAGGAGTACAAGGACGATCAAATTTCGGTCAATAATCCGTCGTGAAGGAAGCATCGTGTAACGGTGATTGGGTGAATGGTAAAACTTCGGGGGAGCCCGGTATCCGCCGTACAGGCATTGCTCTTCGTATAGGCCTTCATAACATGCAGACCATTACTATGAGAAATACCATGTCGTGCAATACTCGTGGCAGTGAACGAGTTTTTTTGCGCCTCGCATTTTTTTTTGAGGTTCTTTCCACATTATGGGCTACTGCCGATAGACACAAGTATTGAGTATCCCTCAGGGGCTCTGTGCAGATCCCATCGTCGACCTCGCTCATGGTTTGTCAGGGCATGCTCCCGACGAGTCTACATTTGTTTGAAGGCGTCTTCGTGACAAGCAAGAAGTCACCCATTGCACACAGTCAGAAGCGTGTGTAATGGGCAGATGGGGTTGCAAAAGACAAACGTGGCAATCCTCTGGCGGGTACCCTTTTGTGATGGGGCAGAACGATCGAACTCGTACGTGGCATATGATCATGATACTAAGATGACGAGGAAACTCATGATCAGACTTAAGCATCCCGTTCGTGTTTATCCCATGTGCGGTAGTTCGGCTGGACTCGAACCAAGGGCGAGCAGACTGAAGTGTCTGCGCGTGTGCAAGTGGCTTCTATTCTATGAACTTGCTCTGGAAGGATGAATCCCCCGAATCCTCGCATAGAGATGAACAAATTAACTTCAGGAAAGAAATCATTTGATAATTTGAACATACGTATACTTATATGTTACAGACTCGAAAACATACAAGCGTCTAGCAAAACAACAACAGTCTAACCGATTCGATACACAAAATGGATACTGCCCAGCATTATACATCTTATCGTTTGTCTTCCAATTACACACCTATGTTTCTCACCGTGACAATGAGGAAAGGTACGCAACTTCCGTGGGCGCTAAGACCTTGATGGCTTCGGGATCGTACGCATATGCGCCGTTCGTGTGGTTGGCCTGACTCTGTCTCTGCGCAACGAGCGCACAGAGGGCGGCTGAAACCCATTCAGAATGAAGATAAAAGGACTGATTTCGTTAGACTTACCGCCAACACCGCTCCCATCCTTAGCCATGCCGATGTCGACACGACTCTCCACTTCGGGACCAACGAGCGCCCGTAACGATGCTCGCAGCTTGGTTTGGAAGTTGGGATAGAATTCGACCAAGCTTATTGGGACCTCGTTAGCAAGGCCTCTACTGAAATATTTCACTCCTACCTTCCGTCTACCCCAACACCGATTCTTTTGCCTTCGTCCTTCAGCCCGGCAGAACTTTGCTCACCGCGGTCCCACAGCCGTGCACGCCCAGTATGGACTAGTATAGCTGCTACGGCCGTTGCACTCATACGCGCAGCCCGCAATGCTATCAGACTGCACACTTGTCTGACGACGTCTGCATCCGCGAGGGAGATATCAGGTGGAGACAGTTCTAGCCTCTGCGCCAGTACTGCTTGTATCCGCAGCAGCTTTCCCTCCTTTTGAGCTTCTGGGGAACCTTGTTCTGGTGGAGAGAATCGTCCAAGACCCTCCCATGCCTCTTCGATCTCGCTGAGAACCGCACTGTCCAGTCCCCATTGCTTATTCAGTAGAGCCGAGGACCGACCTCCGAAGAGGAGGGGTTTCGGAGCGGCATCAATCAGACTAAGAATCACGTTTCGGGCGATTTCCCCCAGATACATTCCCGAAATGAATTTCTCGAAGGCTTGGAAACGTGGGTTAATAGATTCACGATCCAGCTTGTTGTCGTACGGAGTTGTTGGCAAGGCAGATCGCTGCAAATTCACCATGAGTAATCAGCGTTACGAGATGGAAGAAGAAGTTAATTCACGGAGTTGTTGAAACCTCCCCACTCGGTGTTCACAATCATTTCACCACCTGCGGCGACCGTAGGGCTTTGGCCTAATTTTGTGATCTTGGAGACTTCCTCGACATAAGCCCCATTAGTTCCTGTTCCAAAAATAGCACCCAGGATGCATCCTCCAGATGTATATGCTCGCGAGAGAAGAGCTCCGACAGTCTGTCATGGAAATACTCTTGTTAGTTAATACGGTCACGTGCAGAATGGAGAGGTAGATCTGATGAAAATCGCAGATGAAAGGATATTGACTGACGTCGTTGACGAGGGCTACACACTTGACGTGGATATGTTTCCGGTCAAACGCGTCTTGAAGAAGCTTTACGATATCCTTTCCTATGGCGTTCTTTGCAGAGAAACCTTTGGTCCAAGTGAGGAGAACGCCGGAATCGAGGGCGGATTGTTCCACAGGGAAGGAGAATGTGAGAGCAAGGGGAACATACGGACTGTCCTCGTCAGCGTGAGATACGTGAGAGTCGTCGCCTTGGGAGGCGGTATCCGTGAGGAAAGCGTCCACGGAGTCGGCAAGATAGTCTGAGAAAATATTGAAAGGGAGGGGCGAGGGAAAGGACAAAGGTCGCACCGAAAAGAGTTGTCACCTCACCAGTCTTGAGCGCCTCCGAGACTTTGTATTTTTGCTGGCGGAGGGAGAAGGTCTTGTCTCCTAGTAGAGTGACCTCGCAAACGCGACTGATAATCTATAAGGCAAGTATAAAAATAGTAGGATTTTTGTACTCACAGATTCGTTCCACCAAGATCGAGGGCGAGGAACGTTCTAGGATACTCAGTGAGGTGTAGTGATATGTGAGGTGATCCGCATACCCTGTTTCGGAGCCGTCTGGCACGCCCTTAACAAAAGTCGGACTATCTGGCAATCAGATCGGGAACAAGATGCAAAGCGGGGGGAACGTGCATCATCGCCATGGGACGACCATAACTGGATAAACCGTCAGAAAATTCTGAGAGGAATGTTTGAGTGATCTTGAAGAGACATTGATCATCGATAGTGAATTGGTTGTAGAGGGATTCGAGGACATGCTCCTTTGCGCTGCCATGAAACGCGGTGGTGTGTGACATGGCAGGACAGGAGAGAAACGGACTGGTTCAATAGCGAGAGACAGCGTGAGGAGATAAGCCAAGCCCACTTTAGTAAGATGTCACTCAAAATCTCAAAACAAATCCAAGGCGACCACTATGCTATTGGGCACTAGAACAAAGTACCATTCATCGGTTCCGAACAGCCTGCACCAATCCTCGCTCAAAGTTCAATCATATCCCTCACGTACTACAACCCGCGGTGACCTCGATTCCCGAGAAATTCCGTCCCCCAGTCTCACCAAGTTGAATGCTTTAGAGACTTCGGGATTAGTTCGGATTTTTACTTCGCTTCGTGCTGAGGTTGTGTTCGTGCAAGATGGCATCGGCCCGTGTCTAATCAGTCGCACATCGCCGAGCCCAACTGCAACTCATATCAAGTTCATCTACCTTACTTTCTCAGAGTTTTCGCCTGAAAAAGATGATCCGTATAATTAAGTTAATACTATGTAACAAAAGACTTTAGCTTGCTCACCGTCGACCGTGACTCGGGAATATAATGCTATCCTTTTCCGGAAGTGCGTGGCTTACCCATCATCCCCCATGGCTATCGACGGTCTCATAATCCTAGACCCAGCGGGGTATGCTTCACCAACTTTGTTTCTTGGTTACCATAATTACAAGATTTCGCATACAGGCGTCCCATCATCCAGTCCAGTTACACCACTTATCCGGCAGCGTACCCATTGCTGCACATCGAAGCCTTAAACAACGCGCTAGCAAAGGCTCCGCGCGAGGGTAGCGTAGACCCAGTTATATACGTTGGAGAGCTATCGTGTTCCAGCGCGTGCTGCCATGTCGAGGTTGGCGAGATGAGATTCATTGCGACCATCAGTGGAGACGGTGAGTGGTCATGCGACAATCAGCTCCCTCGCGAACGGCACGTTTGGTTATTCTCTGGCGGTCACTGACAGTACTCGATCAGCGGATCCCCTCATCGCGTTCGCCTTTCTCGACGCCTTCATTGAAATACTCCGCGACTATTTCGGCATAGTCAGCGTAGCAACTCTCAAGGACAACTTTGACATCGTATACCAAGTTCGTAGACGCTCTCCACTACTTGCTGTTCACTCCTATTGAGCATGTATCTTGGGCTCGCAGCTTCTTGAGGAAACGCTCGATTCATCTGGACATCCACTGACAACCTCACCGAACGCGTTAAGCGATATAGTTCTCTCGCCTTCCTTAATCTCGAAGCTTCTCGCTTCGGTATCACCAGCTACTCCGGGAGTTCCAA
>QFEN01000352.1:0-43133 GCA_003316125.1 Auricularia polytricha
GTTTTGTGTCGCGAAGAAGAGCGGAGCTGTTCGAATTGTTCACGACCTTCAACAGCTCAACTCCATCACGGTTAAGGATGCTGCTACCATGCCTTACGTGGAACTATTCGCAGAACAGTGCGCGGGACGTGCTATATATTCTATGATGGACCTCTTCGTCGGATTCGACCATCGAGCCTTAGCGGAGGAATCCCGCGATATCACCACCTTCCAAACTCCTCTCGGCACGTATCGACTCACAGTCCTTCCTCAAGGCTGGACCGACTCACCCGCCGTCTTTCAAAATGACGTTGCGTTCATTTTGCAAGCCGAGATCGAGATTGCACCAAATTTTCAGGATGACGTCAACGTTCTCGGACCTCGCACACGATACGAACTCTCGGATGGTTCATATGAATTCATCTCCGAGAATCCCGGTATACGAAGGTTCGTTTGGGAGCATTGTGTAGATGCGAATCGCGTTTTGCACCGTTTGAAGCATGCGGGAGCCACGGTATCAGCTACGAAGCTGTTTCTTTGCGTCCCCGAAGTCCTCGTTGTCGGACAGCGCTGCACGTACGACGGTCGCATCCCTGACGAGATGAAAGTCTCGAAAATAACCCACTGGCCTGCATGCACTACGAAAACCGAAGTACGTGGTTTTCTCGGAACCATGGGTACCGTTCGCACCTGGATCAAGGACTTTGCCTTCATTTCCCGTCCCCTTACCAATCTCACGCGTGCTAATATCCCCTTTGAATGGACTCACGACGCGCAGGAAGCCATGGACAAACTTAAGGCTGCCGTCATCATCTCCCCCGCGATTCGACCCATCAGTTATTCCTCTGCAAACGAAGTTATTCTCGCGGTAGATTCATCCTACCTCGCGTGTGGCTGGATTCTCCTCCAACTTGACGACAATGGCCGTCGCCGTCCAGCCCGTTTTGGTTCGATTACGTGGAACGAGCGTGAAGCTCGCTATTCTCAAGCAAAGATCGAGCTCTACGGATTGTTTCGCGCCCTCCGCGCCGCCAAAGTATGGTTAATCGGCCTCAAAACATTCACCGTCGAAGTCGATGCCAAGTACATTAAGGGCATGATTAGTAATCCGGACATCCAACCGAACGCCGCTATGAACCGCTGGTTAGCAGGAATTTCACTGTTTGACTTCAAACTACGCCACGTACCTGGCGCCAAGCACCTTGGACCCGATGGTCTCTCTCGACGACCATCAGGACCAGAAGACAGTGATGCACTCGAAGAAACGTCAGAAGAAGTTGAAGAGTGGCTGGATGAGGTTTTAGGATGCGCGATTGGGATTGCGCAGGACAAAGGAAGGATTTTTTTAGGGCTCGAGACATGCACCACGCTCGTATCACAATCAGTAGGAGAACAGCACGATGACAACAACGACAAAATCCCCTCCAGTGACACCTCGCTTCGCTACGACAACGATCTTCACACCATCATAGCTTATTTTAAAACACTCTCCTTCCCGCCAAACACATCCAGCAAAGATCATACTCGTCTTATCAAGCGCGCACGCAATTTTTTCATCCAGGGAAATCGCTTATGGCGAAAAGAGCCATCTGGACGCCATCAACTGGTCATATTCACACCCAATCGAGCTCAGATCCTCAAAAACACTCACGACTCGCTAGGACACAAGGGTTTCTACTCCACGAGACGAACAATCGCAGATCGTTTTTGGTGGCCCTCGCTGGATAACGACCTCGCTTGGTACCTGAAGACATGTCATCAGTGTCAAATTCGCTCCGTCGAAAAAGTCATTCTCCCTCCCACTGTCTCGATTCCCGCTCCTCTATTCCGCAAAACCTATACCGACTCAATGTATATGCCGACGGCCCACGGATTTTCGTTCATCGTCCAGGCGCGCTGCTCGTTGTCCAACTGGCCCGAGTTCAGGATGTTACGAAAGGAAACTGGACGCACCTTAGGTGCATTTTTTTTCGAGGAGATTCTGTGCAGATGGGGAGCTGTTGAGGAAATCGTGACGGATAATGGGACGCCATTCGTCGCTGCACTTGATTGGCTGGCGCAAAAGTATCATATTCGTCATATCCGGATTTCCGCTTACAACTCAAAAGCTAACGGCGTTGTTGAACGCTCGCATCGGACCATTCGCGACTCCCTCGTTAAAGCATGCAACGGCGACATCACTCAATGGCCGACTCTCGCGCACCACGTATTTTGGGCGGATCGAGTCACGACGCGAAAATCAACAAGTCACACCCCGTTCTTTATGGCACACGGTATCGAGCCTCTCCTACCCTTCGATATTACAGAGGCAACTTTCCTCCTTCCCGATATCACAGCGCAGCTCTCCTCTCAGGATCTTATTGGTATTCGCGCTCGACAACTTGCCAAATGAGAAGAGGACTTAGCCGAAATTCACGCCCGCCTGCTCAGAAGTCGTTTCGCGTCAATCCGCGACTTCGAAAAACGTTTCGCAAACACCATCCATGACTACAACTTCCCCCCCGGCTCTCTGGTCCTCATTCTCAATAAGAAAATTGAATCCGCGTCAAACGCGAAATGCAAACCTCGCTATTTCGGTCCTATGATCGTCGTCTCGCGCTCCTTGGGAGGCTCCTATCGTCTCGCAGAAATTGACGGCACAGTTTCTAAACTGAAATTCGCAGCTTTTCGCATCATCCCTTATCACCCGCGCTCCCCCACCTCTCTCGAGGTCACGCAATATATCTGTCCTCAAGGACTCGCCGGTCTCGAACACGAACAGTCATAGATGCGTTGTTTTTAATTTTTTCTTTCCTTCTAATCTACGTTTCAATGTTACTACCCTGCAGTACGATCTTACTTTTTTTTAGTTTATTTTGTTAGAAGATCGACCGCGGACGGTCGATATTCGAAGTAGGGAGGTGATGTAAGGATTCCATATCCTTTACGCACCGACCCAGCTTCAACAAAAACGACGCGCGAACTCGCTATAGGATCAGCGTCGAACCACGTGACTCACTGATGCGAAGAGCGCAACTCTTCGCATCCGAGTTACGTGGATACATTCTCCTTTTTGTTCTCTTCCGCTGCTTCACCTTGTGCTCGCATTCCACCATCCCCATGATTCACCGAAGTATTTTCACTGGACCGCATGATACTCACGCCGATTCGGGTTTAATCTAACAGTTCACAAAACGTATATATATCACACCTGTACACTCGTACTATAGCAGAATCCAAGACGTTGATTCCCGCTCCAAGCACGACAGACAGACAGACTCGAACTCTTTACTTCTCGCATCTCAGAACACTGCTAACTAGACAGATCTGTCTCGCATTTGTGCTGTCTCGCACTTTTCCCCTTCGAACTCAAACGCAGCATCTACAATTGTGCAGGGACGGATGAGGGTTTTCGTGTTGTGCGACAGATGAAAAAAGAACTGCAGGATTGTGGGTAATATTATATGTATAGCTGCTCTAGCCGGGACTGTTTGGGGATATTAATCTTCATCCTCCTCATTATCACTGCCTGCTACTTCATCTTCATCCTCATTCATTGCCCCAACCCTTGCAATATCTAGGCCTGGCTTCTTAACTACAAAAAATCGATCTTCTTCAACACCTGAAGGCAGTTGTGGACGGTGTGGAGCCATCGAAACGACAGATTGTATTGATTTGACATCAACCACACACAATGCATCGTTTCCGTGATGAGCACATGACCAGAGGGTGTTGTGTGATATGGCGAGCAGTTCATTGTGCGGCAGAGAGTATACGGAGACAATTGCAACAGTAGCAAATTGCCATCGAGGCTCGTCCTCGTCATCTGAATTGAAAGGATCATGTTGCTGGTTGTTCAGATTCCAAACAGCGAGCTGAGCAAAGTATATCACTTCAGCGAAACGATTGGCACCATTAATGTGAACCTTGTAGATAGTATATTCAATAAAATCAAAGATGAGTAGTGTTTTGGTGACACACCTTCACGTTACGAGATACTCTTGTTTTCTCCAGTGGCTTCAGTGTTTCTCGCCATGCCGATCTAACAATTTGACCATTGGGCAGCTGCAAACGTGCCCATCGGCGGAACCTTGGTGCTGGTCGACCTAAATAAGCACTGATTACTGCTGCTTCAGCACTGCCAGGTGTAACAGTAATTGGGCGTTTGTCGCATTTGTGAAGAAGTATATATGATTCGCCTAGATCGCAAGCTCCTCGAGGAAGGACATTGTCGGATTTACTGTAGCGAGGGAGAATAGCCTTGAGAGCATTCACTTGACACCGTTGTATTCCTTGTTGGGCTAGGTTCGAAAACGGATTTGATGGTTGTCGTATTTCTTGCCCAAGATTGCCTATTGTGCGCTCCATAGTCCACTGCGAGGAACATATTGGTGAGCCTACACGAGTGCACTCCGAAGCAAGATGATTAGACAGGTGGACACATGGGCGAACGAATTGTAGACGGTCAACACGACGCTGATAATAAAGCTCTTCAAACTCTGTCTCCCACTCCGCAAAACATTCAGAAGCTTCGTGAACCTGGTCTGGAGTGATGCTGTACTGACTCATGAGTCGAAGGCCACGCACAAATTGACAGAAGTTGCAATAATACGGGTCCGGAATCAGGCCATAAAAGACTCCAGGACCATATCCAAACAGCCAGGTGATAAATTCTTGTGCTTTGTAGTACGTGTTGATTTTTTCTGCGGGATTACGAGGTGGTCGGCCAAATGAACCAGGCAAGTGTGGCCGCAGTGCAGCAACAGCCGCACCATGGTTTACCCAAGTTTCACCTGTAAGGACCAACCACGGCCAATTGTCCTGATCATCACTCCGTCCGCATGCCATCTCACCACGCCAAATATTGGTGAACAGCGCTGCAGTATTAGCGCCTGCAAAATGCATGATCTCAAATGAGAAGCACTCTGGTATGCCCAAGATATGATCAGGCTGAAGGCCAAGAAGAAAACTTGGTCCGACAATTCCAGTCTGGAGGCGACGCTGCTCGTACTGCGCCTGATTGGGTGATTGCATCAGCAAGCGTAGGCCCTGACAATAATTTGCTGATGTTCCGATAGGAAGATGATAGACATCGACGTCATCATGATCACAGCCTGCGATATTGTAGTTGTCGGGCTTAAGAAGGACAGGATAGTAGTGAGGGGCACCAGGCTTTCGACGTCCCTGGAGCCCACAGTGCATACGACAGCCATAGCGACCTGTATGCCCAACGAGGTTGCTCAACGAGAGTAATCCAGGGCCATCAGCGAGACCGAGGATAAGGTAGAGATATGAGATGAATTTCGTGTCACGGGAAGCATCCCAGATATTGAGACCGTCTTTTTGAAGTGCAGAAAGATGATGGAATCCGGGGAACAAAAATGATTCGATGAACTTGGGCTTATTGGGCCCTGGTATGATGCCACCAGGTAGGACGTGTTTCTTCTTGTAGCGTCGATCAGGAGAAAGTTCTGCAACAATCCATATGTAAATCCAACAATCCGACTCTTTACTCTCATATAGCTGCGCTCCGTCAAGAGAAACCATGATAACCATGTCATTCTCTGCGATATGACCTTCTTGTACAGCATTGAGGTATGCGCTGCCCGTAAAGAGGTCATCGTAAGCATCAACGAAGCCATTGTTTCGCATAAGTTCTTCGGCAATTTGTTGGGTACGTCGTCTGCGGTACTGCATCTGGCGAGCGCTGTCAGGATCACGCCAAAGGGCCTGCATTTGTGGTCCAATTGGGATTGTGTGGAACACAGCCTGCGGAACTTTCACTTTGCCTTGACTGTTCCGGAGCTTGATCTGATCATAACGGGGTGTCCCGCACTCCGGACAAGTCTCGCGATCCACATATGGTCCAACAAATGCGACACACGTGTTAATGCACATGTGGTCGACAACAGAATCAACTCCGCTAAGCTCAGCTAAGATTTTTTTGATTTGATAGAGGCTGGGTATATCAGACCCGGGGAAGCATCGATGAGCTGCAGTTCGTATGTCTTCGTAGGCTGCTTCTGAAGAGTGTTCGAGTGCGAGGAACATTGAGAGTGCGAAGTCAATACCAGGATCATCGACAGTTGCTGGGTAGGAAGGGGGATTACGGAGCCTCTCAAGAGCCTCGCCTTTGAGTCCGACACCGTCATCTAAGTGAGCTTCGCGAAGTGCACAAATGAACAGCATATCCTGCTGGAGCTTCGGAATGCGTGCCATGTTAGACAGTTCATCTAGGTCCAAGTCCCAGAGTGGGCTATGTCTGCGCTCGTGATCAGGTGGTAGTTGTTGTTGGTCCAGACGTGGGTCTGGTTGGTGTTGCGCGGGATGAAAGTCTGGCTCTGGAGGATGAAAGTCTGGCTCTGGAGGATGAAAGTCTGGCTCTGGAGGATGAAAGTCTGGCTCCGGAGGATGAAAGTCTGGGAGATCATTGTGAGATGGTGCTGGCGAGCCTTGTCGACTAGTAGTATTTGTGTCCTAATTCAATATACCATTAGACAACAACATAAGTACAGGTCGATGGTACACGTACCTGCGCCATGACACCTTCTGATCGATCTCGTTTGTGGGGTACACTGTCATGGCCATTATCGTTAGATTCACTCCGACGTTTCAAAGTGTTCGGACCAGCCGAAGTGCTAGGTGTGGGAGCAGCAGATGCACGGAATGCATCAGATAACTTCGCCAGTCGAATATTGTCCTTTTCATCATCATCTGCTTCTTGAAGATGATGATACCACGTTGATCGTGATCGAATGGAGGTTCTTTCAGCGTTACAGTACTTGCGACACACACACCAAAATTCCGACATCGAAGGCTAAAAGTATGTGTTATAATCGGTGCAGCAACAGTGTAATGAGGACTAGTACATGCGCTGGTGAGAGACTGAGAGTATATAGTGTTACAATGTGTGCGAGTGGCAGCCGTACGGACCGGGTGTTGCATGCAATTTTCGTTTGCTAAAAACGAAGGCAATCCATGATACGAGCAAACAGTCTTCGAAAAAACAGCCTACCTTTGCAAAAAAACAAAACAGAATGCAAGAACAACAACGAGTTTTGCAGCCTTATGTTGTGTTTGCGAAACGCATCGATTATCATAGATAAGACGATGTATGTAGGGTACAAAGTAGCTTTGCGTATATTTACGTCTGTTTCGGTAGATTACCGAATGTCCAGTGTTCACTGGGCTTGAGCGCTTAAGCACTGATCAGCCTCTTCTTCGTCTAGCAAGGCAATTCATCTGTCTCGTATGTCATCATCTAGAACGACAAGCGCTCGTTTAACGAGGTCATCAAGTTTATATGCGAAACCACTAGCTATGATAAGAAGACTGTAAGTATCATGGTGTGCTGCGTGGACCATGCGGTCAGGAAATACTTGACGTTAGTGGAGACTCCCCCCAGCCCGCATTGCGAAAACAATTTGTCCGCGTGCGTCCATCTTCATACTTTCGCATCTCTACATTTCTTCGCCAACCACATCCCCACCACGTCTTAAGCTTATGACCAACAAAGAAATAGACATTTCAAAATCCTACAATTTAGAAGCATGCAGCTCACGCCCACCAACCTCCGGTTTGTTTTTCATAGCCTGCCTGTCCAGCAGCTCATCGCCCGTCACCCCGCCTTCATGCGCAGGTGAGTGAAGGTATATAGGGTCTTTGTGTGTATGAATTTAAACAAGCACACTGAGATGGATGAATTGACTCGGATCAGCGCGCTTGACGCAACGCTACTATGATCGTACCCAAACACTTGCGTCCGGTGCAGCTTTCAGGGGGCGACAATCACGCCCAGTGAAAACTGGACCTTACCGGAGAGGGCCGTAGATGACGTGATATGTTATTTTTTTGCATTGGAGAGAGAAACATATATGACGACCTTAGAACACACAGCGCACGAGAATGAGAATAATGTAAACGGATGGGGCAGTCAGTGCAATGTCCTCATATGTTTTTTTCACGCAAACATAAATGAAACATATCTGCGCATATTAGCGCCCACTTTCCTAACCTTACAGAATATGCTCGTAGAGTGTCAAATATGATATATAATTGCAGAGCAGTATAGTAGTACAAATGGCAGCTATTCCATAGCGGCGGTATCAAAAGCGGTGGGGTGATAATACTAGTAGCACGGAAACGGGGATACGACGACGTGAATAAAGAGAATCGAGTGAATTGAAAAGACAGACTCGGAGGTCTATTCGTAAAGCTGGCCGTCACAAACTGACTTGCCCGAAATCCAAGAACTGTTGGCGACCTGTCCGAGCGAGCAAATAGTTAGAATAGCGTCGACAAACGAGAAAAATCACGCACCAATAGAGCGGCCTCCGTTTCGTATTTCTGGTGTGAATAAGTCCATCAGTAAATCAGTGCAAGGGAATCGGCATCTTACCTCGCACTGATCCAACGTGAGATTCCCGTAGTAGAGACAAAACTCTTCCGTTGTGCCGCTCATCTTCGTGATCTTGAGCCAGCGAAGCGCGCACAAGTTTCTGTTTAGAATTCGTGAGTACAAGTAGCTTGTCTGATAACGAATCACTGGAACATTGCCCTTTCGTGCAGTGTGAGCGATGTAACTACAATAAACATGCTAGACTCACTTGACGGTATCACATTCTGTAGTGACCTTGAGTATTTGCTGCTCGAGGGCCTTGCAATGTTCCTGCAATGCCAATATTTGCTGATTTTCAAGCATATATGCGCCCTAAACAGTTTTCATTAGATAAGATGCTATAAGAATCAGCTTACCTGTGTGTATGGTATATTCGACTGTGGGAGTCGTTGCTGTGGGGCAGAATCCATAAACGGATCCTCCGGTAATGGTGATGCACCAGATAGGGGGGAAGGTCCCGAAGAATACTCTCCTCCCCAACGTGGATTTTGCAGCAGATTCCAACCACCTGGAAGTAAATGACCTGCGCTCCCACTAGAATAGGGACTGCTTTCGAACATACTGTCGTGGTCAATATGTAGTTAGAGAGAAAGGACTTGTGCGTGCAAAACGTCAGTGATATGAAATTAGAACTCCGCTGGACTCAGTTTGTAGTTTGCGATGTGTAGTTTGTAGTTTGTGAAGCGCAGTTCGTTGTTTACAATGTGTAATTTGTCGTTTGTGAAGTGCAGTTCGTCGTTTACAATGTGTGATACGAAGGTAAAGTCGAATAGATAAGAAACTGACACACCCCGACATCGTACAAATAAGGTAAATCATATCACACCATCTACGGCCCTCTCCGGTAAGGTCCAGTTTTCACTGGGAATCACGACTGTGGTTCGATGATATCAACAAATAGGCTTGGCGAGAACCAAGCAGTATCAGGTATGGTACGTCAATGATTGTTCCTGCTCGACTCGGATTGCAGTGTTTTAGCGAGGAACAAATAACGGCACGAGCGCAGAACCATGCCACACTTGTTAATATGGTTTTACTAATAAATGGACTGTGAGACCAAACATGTCAAGGGATGTTTTGACCGGCAGACCAGCGTACACACCCCAGCATCCGTAGTGCCTCTGTGTACTCATCCTCATTTCATGTGTCTAGCGCAGCTAAATGGTAGCCCAGCACGCCTTCACAAACACAAGCCAATGAACTTCGAGAGAGCCAAGGTAAGACGTCGAAATCTGTGTATGCCAATGGTGAAGCTATAGATAATGGCGTGCATGATCATGCTCACCGTGGGTAGAAAGTTTTGACACGAGGATGGATTTTAGCGGATGGGAAATGGTCTGAATAATGGGCAGGAGCTCCCGTACATTGGAGATGGAGAACACGGGATTGGGTTTTTTGCGCTGCTTTCGGTGCTGTTCCCCTGTGCGGCGATGGAAACGGATCCGCGGCGATTAGCCGATTGCAAAGGTTTTTCCTGACGTAGAAATAAGACCTTCGCCGAAAATGAGCTTGTTGCAACTCGAGAAGGGTTAATAAAGAATGTTCGAGAAATACTTGATGCTTACGGTGGAAAGTTATCAGCTTCTTTGAAGATATGTTTCTCCTTGAAGAGGATATGATGAAACACGCGTGGGTCTGACACATACAGCCATTCCTCCTGTGGACTACGCGTCAATAATCATGCCTTAGTAAGGTAATGCATACCACGCACTCCAAAGAAGGCATGGGTTGTGACAGCTCCGTCATAATTTGCGCGACCTTTAGGGAGCGGTTGAAACTATGTACGAACATTGATTCCACGTTGCCTGCATCAATGAACATAAGCATCCAGTATGTGGGACTGACGGCTAGAGAAGGCCAACCTTTCCATCAGTGCTCTTTTTCCAGGCCTGCAACGTTTAGATCGTTTGCCTTTCTGGAGCCCCGTCTCGGAACAAGCTTCCATGGTGCAATGGTACTAAGCACACCGTATCAAATAATTTGAGGTAGGGCCGCCATATGATAGCGAGAGGTAAGCATCGAAGTACATACTTAAGTGGTACTCACTAGCCCCATTCAATTTCTATGGCCTCACATTCATACGAGCAATATATGTTTTGATGGCAAGCCAATAAACTGATGCGAAATTGAGTGCCTCGGTTTATTTTTCGTAGTTCATTCGAACGGGAATGAGCGTGTAACGTGTCGAAAAGCCAACTGCTCGAAGACGTTGGTCTCGGTGTCGACAAGTGCAAAAGTCCATTTTCCCCTGGAGTTCGGGCTGTCATATCTTTCACACTCCAGCGTAGTTCAGTGTCCGCACAGCCTGAGAGCACGATCGCTATCTCACGGCGGGTCATGATGAAGCTTGTGTCCAATTTCACCTGTCCAAGTGGTAATCACCTGAAGGTAGCCATGGATCAGTCCCAAGGGCTGTATATCAACATGATGGACTGAGAAGTAGGCGTGTAGTGCAGGAACATGATGCGATGCGCTGTCGTGACACGCAGTATCTTGTGGTGAAAGACAGATAATCATATAACGATACTAGTGACCGCGGTCTTTAAATTTATGTAAATACTTACTTATCGATTGTGCAGTGATGCAGCAGGCGCCGACGGACGAACGCCGCGTATATGTCGCAGTGCACGGCGGGGCAGGATATCATGGGGTTGCGTCAGAACAGAGTGTTAAGAGTGCTTTGAAACGGTAATGCCAGAAAATTCCGCCATACTAGTATAATGATATCAAACTCATCGCAACCACACTAGTGCTTGTGCTCGAGCTTTGCGGGGATCACCACCAGACAACTCCTCTGCCCTTTCTGTTGTAGAGCGAGCCATATCCGTTCTTGAGGATGATGAATTCCTCAACGCAGGTACGGCACGTCGTGGTAATTACTTGCATCTCAATCACATTCACTGTGTTTCCGATCTTCTCAGGATATGGTTCCAATCTGACCGTTGACGGCACTGTCGAATGTGATGCAGCTGTCATGGACGGCTTGTCAGGAGATTTTGGCAGCGTTGGTGCGGTACCAGGTTTGGCTATCTCCGTGACGACTTATCTTGCTGGTTGACCTCAGAAAGGTAGGAGTGAAAAATCCAATAAAACTGGCATCGGCAGTGTTGAGGCACTCCAGAGAACCCGACTCTCTTGGGCGCATTCGCCCTATGTGAGTGAAGGTGCCACTGTTGTGGAACGAGAGTACTGAGTCCTTGCGAGGACTCTTGTCGCGTCCGGTGCACACTCGTTTGCATCGTCTCAAGGTATCCGGACCACCGCTCCAAATGAAATGATATCACCGCGAGCGACACAAGAGTGGCAAAAATGGAAATTGCGACTGGATCACCCTGTTGATGGTCACGGTAACCAAGAGAGCTTGCTCCATAATGCCATGCAAGACACAGTTGGCGCGGTAGCCTGGGATGACGAAGGCAATCTTGCTGCTGGTGTTTCAAGGTGTGTTCTTAGAAAAGCTTTTAGATGAAGAGTCACGAATATTGTAGCGGTGGGCTGCTGCTCAAATACTCAGGACGTATTGGTGAAGTAAGTACAAACAACCAGCCTGTGAGATGATCTTCAAGACAGACTGAGTGACCAGGACAGGCAGCTACATTTGGAGCCGGGTGCTGGGCCCAGCAGTCCCTTGAGGAACGTTCTGGGATGGCGTGCAGCATATCTGGAGCAGGGGAACACATAATGCGAGGCGGACTGGCCCGTGTGTTGGGCGAAGCTTTACAGTCCCCGCATTCAGATGACAGCGAGCTTGATACACACCACTTGTTGCTTCGAGTACTGAATCAGCAATTTGCTGGTAAGATGGCATACTGCAGCTATTCATGCTTTTTGCTCAATAGGTTCGGGTGGTCATCATAGAACCATTACGCCAACGAGGGGAGCGGATGCCAAATGCAGGAGTTTTGCTATTGACAAAAGAAAATGGCGACGATGATGTTGAAGCAGTGCGTAAGTCATCTCCATACCATCTTATTTGTTCATTAGGGACATATTCATTGGACAGCGAGGTTATGGTGCGCGTTCACCACAGAAAGTATGGCGGTCGCGTATGCAAGCACCACCCAACCCTCGCCTAAGGTACTCGCAAAGCTAATACAAAAATGTTTGGATTACTGATTATGATAACATGCAGGCGTCCATTTTGCGTCGGCCAGCGTTGACTGGCTCCACCGTAGATGCAGACAAGCCGTCGGTGTACATAACCGCACTGCCCATTCACCAGTAGCCTCATGCAGCCTTCATGCGGGAGATAATTGTGTCAACGAACACGGTCCTCGTACATGTAACTAACTCTTCGCGCGGTGCGCCGCGATCTGGGGATTACCGGAGACTAGACATCCCATTCAGTGGAGTGGGAGTTTGACGAGGAGTTGCTGAGTTGTTCAAGTTGGCCAGCGGAAGCCCCATGCGTGAATTTACAGGAGTGATGGTAGGGCGAGCAGCATTGAGTCGCTTGAGTGTATTGATGGGGAACTTTGTTCTGTGTGTCCGTCAGGGCCAAAGTGGACAGCCAGAGAACGAGGTAACTAACCGGCATGTGGAGCACACCGGGAGTGGCTGACAGAAAACTGCAAGATCACAGGCTCCTTTAGAATTCAGTCATAAAGCAGTAAATATATTACGTACTAGATAAACAGACGGAGCAGACAAAACCGACATCTACAATGTTCTTGTGGCAGAAGCATGCAGCGCGGAAATCAATCTTATCTTGCTTTGGTACAGCAAGAATCTTGCGGATGGATGGTGGTGATAGGAAGGACATCTGCGATAACGATGTCTGATGAGCAACAGGATATGGCAGGCTACAATATAAATTACAATAAGGTATTGCAGGAATGCGTCTCTGCGTTCGAGGTAGATGTATGACCCGTTCGTCAGGTGGGCTGCTTGCTGCAAAAATACAGTGTCGGGCCCATAAACCTTGCACACGTCTATTGTCACCTTCTGCTCCATACCAGTTAGCCAAATGGTATACTGCTGAAGGGAGTAAGACATGCCAGTTTTTGAGCAGAGAATATAGCGTTCATAATCGGGATGTATGAAGAAGACAAGTCAGGGGAGACTGATAGGATCAAAATGCGAGGGTCGTGGGCGATCGACGGGTCCTCTGCGACACCGGCCGTCGTCGATGAGGGATGGGTAATGCGGTTGATGTCTGTCTGTGAGTTAGGTGGCTGGAAATGACACGTTACAATTCACTCACAGCATAGGGCCTTCGTCACAGCGCCTACCAATGCACATGGAGCTGTGATGCAAATGAGATGACACAAGACAGGTCAAATGTCCGTCACTCACGTTCCTCCTCAAGCTCTCCGATAGCATCGAACTCATTCATGATCCTCTGTACAACTGCCGAGTCCACAAGCTTGAAAGGCAGATAGGAATTAGCATCCAAAGAGGGCACGTCATCTGTGAGCAGCTCCGTCGATGAATAAAGCATCACACTGTTCAGTAGTTTATGAACTGCCCACTCATGAGGACAGATCTCACCTCTTCCCGGGAAGTGCGCCAAACACTACAAGTGAGTTCTCATGCTTGGACGCGATATGCGCATTCAGAAATGCGAGGAGCTGCGAGAGGAAGGTCTCGATGGAGAGTGGATACTGGTTTGATGCTTGTGCAGAGAGGTGCCATTGCGTTGGCGATAGGTCTACTATCACGGACAAATGTGATGCTTTCTCCATGGCTGAAAACAACAGCACTAATAATTCGTGAAACGCTCTCAAGAGCTCGAGCAGCTGTGGAACAGCCAAAGGCAGCAGCTTATTTCGGTTGACGCGCCCGAATCGCATGTGGCCGGCCGTGCACTGCCGCATGCAGGTTGAATTCAATTATCAAGATATTATCTAGGTTCATAACATTCTCAATATTATGACCACACTTACCCAGCTACAGATATCAACGTGAAGGGAATTATCGATTGTCTAGTGTTCATCAATGATTCAACGATAGCTTAATTTTGGCTCGCACGGCCGCCGCCATGTTCAATAATATTCCGCCGATGCGCAACTATAAACCGAATTAATCTAGAACCACATACTTCCTTAGGCTTTCTGGTATGGCATGCCCTAGCCCTTTCAATTCTAGCCATTTCTTGGAAAATAAATAGCTCTGGTATCGATGATAAGCGCCATCGCACAATATCGTCACAACTTTAGAGCCTAGTAGACAAAATTGATGTTTGACTTGAGCATTGAGATGTAGTTGACTAGTGTCCTTACCCTTCCCTAACTTTTATGCAAGCTATACAGCCGCAACAACATTCAGCACCGAGGAAGCACCTACGCACAAGCCTTCGGTATCAAGAAGCTGATATATTATGAATACCGCCTTCTCGTTCGGTATGTGAAATGCTCCCGTGAGGTCATTGACAAAAGTGCCCAAATTACTTGTGACACGGCCCTGACAAATCCCTGTATGAATATGAAAGGGAACGTCCATCCATCACGATCACACTGAGACAGGAAAACTATAACCTTCCGTGACGGAACTTCCAGAACGCTCGACCAGATTTCCACCAGAAGTGACGTATTCGTATAGGACACTGCCAGGCGGATCGGCGGGCCATATTTGCGTCCTGCCGTTGCTCCTTTCCTTCAGATCCTTGCCAACTCCAGCCAAAGTGCCACCAGTACCAGTTGCGCAACGAAGCCGCCGATCTCACCCTTCCCCTGTTCCCATATCAGTAGAGATATAATGGGCATACGCATTAGCGGTGTTATCGAATTGGTCTGTCCAAATGGCATTCTCGAGCTTTTCGGCGTATTCCTTCGCCTGGTGATTATAGTTCAACAGATTCTCGTAGGGAACCGCGGGCATTGGACACTTCGGTACCGAACATTCGGAGAAGGTCGATCTTCTCTTAGCTCTGAGTACTAAAGCATCAGCGAAGAAGACAGTAGCCAGGTGTTTGCCTTTACCTGAGTGTTAGGCATGAATATCACACATTTGTAGCCCCTGGCTCTACAAACATGGGCAATACCCTCAACAACGGTTCCACCGGGTTTTATTCTAGGTCATTTTCAACCATCAATGCATCATGAAGCACAGTTATGCCCGCTCACCAAACCTTCTCCTCATTATGCTGACAGCAGCACGGTCTTTAACGCTGCCCCGAGGTTTTTGGAATTCAACCTTCCCATATATTTTGCATCCTATCTGCTCTGAGAGTGCCTTAAGATAGATCTGAGCATGTAAAGTCGCTGTTAGAGAGGTGATTCACTGTCTTCGCGGATGGATCTCCTTACCAATGGGATGTTTCCCACAGAGCCGGTGAAGCCGTTAACAGCGCTGTTGCTTGTCACGGATCCTCTACTTTGTTGAACACGAGTTCGTTAGGAACCTGATTCCATCGTGTAATCTGGGGTTGAACCGAGAGATTATGCAAGAAGTGGAAAGCAGGCGAGCCAGATCGCGTCTGTTCATCAGATACAGATAGTGGGAAGCGAGCACGACATGTCGACGTCACCATGTCGCATTTTTGAGAGTCAGCGGACTCACTGTGAGTATCACGGTGACTTTCAGCGAGTCTGCTGACTTTCGCATGCCGCATTTGTGACCTTAGCCAATGACCACATGAACTTACTTTATCTCGCGGTATATTAGTTTCTCGTACCACAAGCGCTTGATCGCGATCTCGTGCGAGGGGCATCGATTTGAAATCAACGATATCGGATCTGTTTTGTGGAGCATGAAGATTTCGGATCTCGCGTAGAGCATGCGTGGTTCATGATCAATCATCCAGGGTCATAGAGTTCGACTGCCACCATATTCGCGCGAAGGGGGTATGATGAGAATGGAACCGATGATCAAGGCTCTCAAAGGAGGTGATCTCGGGCCATCTGGGAATGGGACAGAGTGCGGTGCTGAACATGCCACGTCGTTAACGCGATAGCCCCAGCTTCGTGACAATATAGACGACTTGAAGGGGCATCGCCGCAAAATTAGCTGGGCGTGCAAACATTCTTCGTATCATGGGTGTTAGAGGGTCCTCTAGTTAAAGGGGCGAGAAAAAACTCAAAAGTTCGTGTGTTCATCGTTGGGGTCAGTGAGCAAGCTAAATTGGCGACAGCACGTGACCGAGACTTGAATTACAAATAGTTCATCAACGCTGGCGGACGGCCGTGAAGGACCAAAAGAGGCGTTGCAGATCAGTGCGCAGTCCCATCGAAAGTCGGCCCTGGTGGGACATTCGATACGATGTTGCCGGATCTAGTAGTAAGGCTGGGCCTTCTTGATGCGGCCATTCGTGGCAAGGGCAATGGTTTGGTCACCATACAGCGAGCAGCATGTGTATATTATGTGATGAGCGCTGGTGATGTGTGACCCAAGATGAGGTATAGGTTCCGCAGCGCGGCGATGAAGGGGCATGCTCAAAAGGCGAGATGACTGTTCATTGGATAACTTGGCACTGGAATACGTGCTTCGACGAACGAACGAGTGCCTGCCTGAGAAAGGCATGGTGTGGGGAGCAACGTATTATACAATTTATAAAATGGCCGCAGTCAACAGGCCCTGTAGCGATCATGACGTGACGTGGGACTATACAATTACTGACTAGACTTTCGGGTACATTGGGCTCGGCGGCGAGCACTAGGCCGAGGAGCATGGATTTGGCGGAGATTTAGAGCGAAAGGTGAGAATGATGGCTTGGCCATGGATATTTCTGGCGACGTCCACAAGGTAGAGTTCATCATCACTGATCAGGCGAATCAAGCTGAGAAACTGCACAATCAACGATCACGCTGAGATCATATGGCGGTCCAATGTTGGTCTTTGTGACGAGGTAGAATCGCTAGTTGAGCGGCAGCCGATACATATACTGGACAGGTTAGGCTGTGGTAGATAACAAGAATGCTGTTATTGGTGTGCTTGATGCGGTTTATGGGAGCCGTGAACTGGGTGGGATGATGCTGTATTCGATGGGCGTCACTTATCCGAAGACCGCCAGGCTCAACAACGATTAATGGCGATGAGAATGGCGCATAAATTTTACCATAAACTATCGACAAAAATAACCAAAAATATGTCTAGAATAATAGAAGTTTAATATTAAATTATCGTCAAAATTAAGTTTTTCACAAAATTACTCCAAAATGTTATGCCCCAACCCGGATTTCACCAATGCCATGAGCGGTGACGATGGGGCCTTGCCCGGCGTTGTCCGTAGCGATGGCCACACGTGTGAACATTTTCGTCAACAAGATCCTTGACGACCTCTTCCCTCCCCTCTCTACCCCCAACCACATCCTCTCCCTCCACTGTCCATCACAGCGTCGACACCATGGCGCTCAATCCCGACGCTCTTAATCTCAATTATGACAGTGATGACTCTATGCAGGTTGACTCTGAAAATGAACTAGTCAACAATCATCACACTCCTGTCGATAATGTTCAAGACCCAGACGCAGATGCCGATGGTGATGCAGAGGATGTCGATGACACTACCTCTGTCGCTATTGCTGGGCCATCTTCTTACACCCCAAAAGGCTCCGTAAGTCTCATGTCTCATATGTTAGTAGTTCGAATTTGATTCAATCTACGTTCAAAGGATGTTGAAGAGTCGGTATGTTATCTATCTGTCATCTCTTTTCCTTCCAAGATCGTTGACCATTGTACACAAGGGGTACGAAGATAACGTTGAGGAGGAGGATGAGGAGGACGAGGACGATGGCTCATATGCAGACGACGAATACGGTAAAAAGAAAGCTCCTAAGAAGAGAAAAAAGAAATCACAGCCGTCATCGTCGGCACCAAGACCCAAAGGTATGCACCATGTTTCCTCAGTGGAACTTGCCCTCAGCTTTTGTACAGCCATCTCCCGGAACAACGACTCAGATTCTGACTCAGAATATGGGTCCAGATCGAAGAAGAAGAAACGGCCTCGTGTTTCTGGAGACGAAATCCGTGTCTCCAGCCGAGGCGGCAAGATTCCCAATTATACCGATGATGTTCAAGCTCTTGCTGAGCTATCAGAAGAGGATGTTGATCAAGGGTACTACGTCGATCCCACCGCGCAGTTCAAAGAGGAAGATGAGATCGAGTCTGTTTTGAGTCATTGCAGAGATGAGGGTCGCGAAGACGATCCTGACGATATCTGGTTTGATAATGTCGTGAGTGTCAAAATTTGAGCAAGCATATTGTTGTTGACATGTCTTATAGCGTTTCCACATTAAGTGGAAAAATTTCTCGCATTTGCACAATACCGATGAGACCTACGAATTCCTCAAGCGCTTCAAGGGTCTCAAGCGTGTCGACAACTATATCAAAGCTTACAAGATGTACCAGTCCCGCCTCAGTGCACCGGGCATCTCCCAGGAGGATGCTGAGGCGTTGCTTCTTGAAAAGGAACGTGAGAAGGAGGAGCTCGAGACCTATAAGGTTGTTGAACGCATTGTCTCGCATCGCGATGGTGCAGAGGGCATGACAGAGTACTTCTGCAAATGGACTGGGCTCAATTACGAGCACTGTACATGGGAATCGCAGGAGGAAGTGCGTCCAATCGCCAAGGCCCAAATTGAGGCGTATCGTCAACGAGAGGTCGAGGCAAAATTCCCTTACAAGAGCATTAATTATGCGCGTAACCAGCGGCCATCGTTCCAGAAGATTGAGAAGGACCCTGAGTACATCACCGCGACGGGTGGTGAGCTGAAGGACTTCCAGGTTACCGGACTGAACTGGTTGGCATATTTGTGGAGTAAAGGCGAGAATGGCATCCTTGCTGATGAAATGGGTCTCGGAAAGGTACATTAGTTTTTTCCCCGCCTTTCGGAATGCTGAAATTTTATGTGCAGACCGTACAGACAGTTTCCTTCCTGTCCTACCTTTTCCATGAAATGCACCAATATGGTCCATTCCTTGTCATTGTTCCGCTTTCCACCATCACCGCCTGGCAATCGCAGTTTGCGGCGTGGGCACCTGATCTGAACGTCATCACCTACATAGGAACCGCTCCTGCACGCGAGGTCATTCGGACGTATGAATTTGGCCCCTCCAACAAACGACTGAAGATGAATGTCCTGCTGACCACGTACGAGCTCACTCTCAGGGACGCAAAGGAGCTTGCAGATATCAAGTGGCAGGCGCTTGCTGTGGACGAGGTGAGACAGGCGCAGGGCGTCTAGAATACTCACTGATAGCCGTTCCAGGCTCATCGGCTCAAGAACTCGGAAAGCCAGCTGTATGAAGCTTTAAGGTCCTTCCCTGCTGCGTCGAAGCTATTGATCACCGGTACGCCACTGCAAAACAATGTCAAGGGTGCGTGTTGCTATGACCGGGTTTTGGCGATTGTTGCTGAAGCCACGCTGCGTGTAGAGTTGCTTTCATTGATGCACTTCCTGATGCCTGAGAAGTGTACGTTCTGTGTCGTGTTCCTGTCACTGTGGCTGTGGCTGAGAGACATTGTTTATAGTCGCCTTGACAAACGAATTTGACCTTAACGACGCAGACCACGAAGCCAAGATTAAGGAGCTGCATGAACAACTTGAGTCGCTCATGCTCCGCCGGCTGAAACGCGATGTTCTTACCTCCTTGCCTACGAAGAGTGAGCGCATCCTTCGAGTAGAAATGTCTGCCCTGCAGACGCATTTTTATAAGAACATCTTGACAAAGGTAGGCTTACGACGGCTGGCGATTAACCCTCACTAATCCTCGCTTAGAACTTTCAGGGTTTAGTGAAGAGCGCAAATGGGAACAACAACATCAGTCTCCTGAACATTGCGATGGAGCTCAAGAAAGCTGCGAACCACCCTTATCTTTTCGACGGTGCCGAAGTGCGCACTGATATCAACGATGACACACTCAAAGGCCTTGTCATGAACAGCGGAAAGATGGTTCTTCTCGACAAGCTCCTCGTACGCCTTCGGCAAGACGGTCATCGCGTGCTTATCTTCAGTCAAATGGTCCGGATGTTAGACATCTTGAGTGATTACATGAGTCTTCGTGGATACCAACATCAACGCCTGGATGGCATGGTCGCGTCAGATGCGAGGAAGAGATCAATTGCGCATTTCAACTCACCTGGATCGCCCGACTTCGCCTTTCTGTTGTCAACCCGTGCAGGCGGTCTTGGCATTAATCTGGAGACTGCCGATACTGTCATTATTTTTGATGTACGTGGGCCGTTGGTATGTCATAGCATGTATGGTTGATGTCTTTGCAGAGCGACTGGAATCCTCAAAACGACTTGCAAGCCATGGCGCGTGCACATCGCATAGGGCAGAAGTCTCATGTCAGTGTCTACCGTTTCGTCAGTAAGGATACGATGGAGGAGGACGTTCTCGAGAGGGCCAAAAAAAAGATGGTATTGGAGTATGCTAGTGAGTAGCAACGCCTTCATCCGATTCACATCTGATCTCACTAATCATGTCAGTCATCAATCAAATGGACACTTCACAGGCACATCTGAGCTCCAACCCCAAAGGCGAGAAAGTCAAGGACTCCACAAAACCTGACAACCTCAGCAAAGATGAGCTCACCGCAGTCTTGAAATACGGGGCTCAGAAGATGCAAGTAACGATGTTCCCTGATCAGACATTCCGCTCACCTTATTTCCAGGTTCGACAAGGATGACTCCCAACAGAACCAGAAGCTTGACGAGATGGACTTGGATGACATTCTAAACCGCGCTGAGGACCATGAGACAATGGCCGCTGGCGGCGATGGTGGTGCCTCGCTTGGTGGCGAAGGCTTCCTTGCTCAATTCGCTGCCGTGAGCGACGTGAAGAATGACATGAATTGGGAAGACATTATTCCTGCCGAGGAACGGCACAAGTTTGAGAAAGAGGAGGATCAGCGGAAGGCTGAGGAGGTGGTTGCGGCAGAACTTAGAGATCGCAAGCGCACCCATGCACCTGTGTCCTATGAGGGCATGGACGTCGATCATCCGGCGCCAGCACCTGCTCCAAAGAAACCCAAAATCCCAGGACCTCAAAGAAAGACTGCTAGTCAAAAGGCCATGGAGCTCAAAGAGCGGGACGTCCGCGTTCTTATTAGGAGTCTGCAGCGTTGGGGCGACATCCGTCAGCGTTACGATGTCATTGTGCGTAGATTATTGTTTTCTCACAAACCGGAACTAATGACCCTCGTTTTCTCTGTAGGTCAACGAATCAAAACTTGGCGACAAGCACAAGGGCATGATCATGGACGTCTCTGATGAGATCATTGAAGTTTGCACGCAAGCTGTCGAGCAGAACAACCAGGAAAAGCGGGAACGTATGGCGGCAGGGGAGACTTTGACTAATGCCCAGAAGAGCAAGGCTGTCCTTGTAAATTTCCGCAATGTCGGTAACATCAACGCGGAGACCGTGCTATCGCGGTATCGCGACCTTCGCATCCTGAACAACATCCTGGGCGACTTTACTACGGAAGAGCTCTACAATTGGTCCATTCCGATTGAAAACATCAGACCGACTCTCAACTGGTCTGGGCGGTGGGGACCGCAAGAGGATGCGATGCTTCTTGTTGGCGCCTTCATATATGGGTTTGGCAACTGGGAGGCCATGGCGAAGGATGCGCGGCTAGGCCTTCAAGGCAAATTCTTCTTGGAGGAAGGCAAGAAGGGGGAAGATGCGACTACTCGGCCGATTCCTAACGCTATTCACCTCGTCCGGCGAGGTGACTTCCTCCTTGGCCTACTTCGTGAGCATGACGAGAAGCTACGTTCGTACGAGAGCTCTTTGCGGAATAAGGGTCAATTGAAGGGTTCTGCCACTCCTCCCCCAACAGCTTTGGCGTCGTCGTCATCGTCGCCTCCGATTGGCCGGAAACGGCGCGCGGAGAGCGAGGCTGTTGCTTCCATCGATGATGGTGGAGCGAAACGACGCAAGAGACGGCCTACTCCCACCTTCACGGACTCTGAATCGTCGGACGAATGGTAAGTCCTGTGCTAGACTATAAGTATAATATACTGAACTAATTTTTAGTCCATCCATGGATGAGGCTGCGACAAAGGAAGAGTTGAGACCAGTCAAGAAGCAGCTGGCAAGTATTTTCGTGTGATATCCGAGCTGATATTAACTCCTCTGTAGAAACAATTGAAGTTGTCTGGCGAGGACATGCCTCGTGATGACAAGGTTGCGATTCTGAAGGACTCACTAGCTGCCATTGGACGACGCATTGAGATTGTTCTTCAGAATAAACAAGCAGCTGGAGAGGATCGAGAACGATGGCGTCGACATCTATGGGCGTGAGTGCGAAGACCTAGATTAATTTTATACATGCTTATCTTTTAACCGCAGCTTCGTGACACTTTTCTGGCCTAAGAAAGTCAAGGCATCCAAATTAGAGGATATTCATGCGAAGATGGTGATGAAGGAAGCTGCACCACGAGCGTCGGCGGAAGCTTCGACCTCTGCCAAGAAGCCTCGCCCCAGTACAGGCGGCAAGAGCAATGGCACACCATCGAGCATCGCGACGAAAACCAATGGCAAACCCCATCGATAGTACCTCATATTAATATTTTGCTTACTCACTCTTGTGCTTTGGATCTTACCCTGTTCTTGCTTTCACGCTCTCTGGCTATCACACTTGACTTTTTTTAAGTCAGGTCGCAATATCCCACAACTCTTTTATCTTTTATGACATGTATCAATTACATTCTCGACCAAGATGAAAATTTAATTTTCTCACATACTTCCGAGTCAGTCGACGCGGCTCCGCTACACATGCGGAGGTCTGATGATACACAATGTAGACGATTGGATCGTCCAAGCCTTCGTTTCTGCAGCATCACTGCTCTTGCCCAGCCTTAGTATTTTGCGTTGGTGCGATGAACGCGAATATTTGCTTCTTTTCGTTGTAGCACCCCGGGGAGACTCACGAGTTCTCTGATGTCCTTGGATCAACTATCATGTCGGTGTCGCTGAGCTTTAGTTCAATGCCCCCTCTTGTGCCAAATATGCTTTGTTGACTTCCCTCGGAAACCGACATCCATCCATTGGGGAACTCGACTGCACATAAGGCGGAGATTCTGAAGAAAGTTCAGATGCAATATGCGAAGCTCTACGTGGCTTACAGGAGCTCATCCGTCTTGACACAGCGATTCTTAACACACAAGCACTTCTTCGCTTGGCTACATCTTTACCGTCATTGAACATTGACAAAACGCAGTCCCATTCCACCTCGATATTTTCCTCCCAGCTCACCAGCGGTCGCCTTAGAATCGTCCGTGTTCGGGCCTGTCATGTCGGTCTGTGGTGGCAGTCCATCGATTACAGCGATTTACGGTAGACTGGGAAATGATAGCTTCATATGATCCACTGCTGGATAATCCAGACCTCATCGTCTCCCTCTCGATGTGCTTCTCTGCTGCTCTGGAGAAACTCGATTTCGGATTCAGCTACGAGTTCACTGTTCAGCCCCCATTTCGAAGAAGAAACACTCGCTAATTTCAGCTTTGCGCTTGGTTTGACGTGACTGCCCCATTGCTGTCATTTAGTCGCTCCTAGGCTTTGATTGGATCTGCGCTTCGGCCATCGATGACGGCTCACTCAAGACAATGGCGCAATCCTGACCTCGGCTCGAAAATTTCTTGTTCGGAAGTGCGCCTCAGTGGCCGGTCCCAGCCTCTATCTCTCACCTTCATGGGGCTCGTCATACATCATTGACTACGCTTGCGCCGCATTCGTATGCCCTTTTCCGCATGTCCAGTCGAAATCAATAGCGAGCTATTCTCTAATACCATTCGCAACGAGAAGATCGCCAATATTTTTGTGGGGGTTTCTCCAATCGTCAATCTCATCGCCGTGGTTTGTCAATTACATATATTACTGCCCAAATTGACTCGATGTACTTCCACGACGTCTCCGGTGCCGCCGCTATTCGCATAATTTGAGGCTGAATGGAGAAGGGTGGATGATTTCCTCAAAGTGCTTGCTACAAATGAGAGAGATAATGGGATAAGCAGTGTTGGGGGCACCCTGGGCATGTCGACTTCAAGTGACTTCTACAAGCTTTTACACTGCGACAATAACCCAGCGTCTACATTTAATCACACCTTACTTTTTGTATAAGTATAAGTAGATGTATACATATATAATTGCCTTTTTCGACCAAGATTATATTTTGACTCGGAATTGACGGCTCTCCACTATGCCAACGGGGACACATCTAATGATACACATAAGTCCTAGAAAAGCTCCCAAGTAAACGAAGCAAAATAGGCGGTGACGGTTGCAGGGTCGTAATGTACATGATCTCTTCACAGTGTCAGGTCTAGTATCGGAGAAGGGGTATGTTACTTACTCGTGCTCATCATGTCATTATCGTACTTGAAGACGCATCGCTGATTTCAAGTTCCCGGAGCTCTGCCTCCGATGCCTCTTTGCAACATCCACTGTGACCGTGGACTGTCTATCAATCACAACCTCCTGGGTTGTTTGTCGAGAGTGATTCGTATGCCGATCGATCTGATGTCTGTCCGAGGGCTGTGGAGCAATTGCGCCAGCAGTAGTCTGCAGCTGTTGCTGTTGCTGTTGCTTCATTGCAGTCACTAAAAGCAACTACGTTGAACATACGATCGAACACATGAATCTGGATGTCCCACCTTCAAGGAGTCTAGCATCTGCTTCCCGAGTAAAACTCTGCGTGAGGGCAGTGTATCTTTTCACCTGCCAACTCATTTGGGATACCCGTGCGACGTTCCCTTGCGACTCAGCCCACTTCTTTTCCTCCTTGAACCGCCTCCTCTCACTATCCGCCAGCGACGCCTTTGCGCGTAGCGCCGCCAACTCACGTTCTAGCGGGCTCATGGTATGATTGGGATCGATGCTACTGGTTGAAGTCAGCGAAGGTGGCGTACGCCATCGCTGATCTGGCTCGTTTTTGCGGGAACGCGGTGGTCGGCTGGGGGGTATCACTTGGTACTCTGTAGTAGACTGGAATTTGACGAGACGCTTTCGTTTTGGGGTGTACGTGCTCTCTTTGTCACGAGTTGAGTCTCCGTGAAAGTCATAAAAGTAACCGTCCTCGATAAGTTGTGATAGGACGTCGGTGACAAGGACGCCAAGGGCGACACCGAGCAAGGTGGTCGCGCACCTGGGGACATCCTGGAGCATCATGAACTCGATAGCGAGTCTAGCGGCGATGCCGAATGCAACGACGAACGCGAAATCAGGGTATTCCATTAGAGCATAATATAGCGCGACGCCTTGAACGACACCGAGAAGAATGACATCGCTGATGACACCCTCGTCAGCACTGGCATCAGCAGTGCTCGAGAACTTGTTGAGGGCAACGCGTACGCCCAGACCAAATAGTAGAGCAGGTGCTGTTGAGAATGTCATGGGAAAGACTCAAACAGTCATATGCATGATGGTGTCCCGACAGCTTTAGTAAACATCCGCTTATTCAATTGTTGAACTTCGTGTGAACCGAATGGAAATACGTAGACCCAAACAACGTTGTGCAACAAATACAAAACAGGTGTTAGCCATTCTGCAAGTCCAGGATGCAAAGAATATGCTACAGAGAACAGGAGAGAGCAAGGAGAAAATACATCATCGCGTATATACATCTTCGCTGTCCACGTAGTTTGCCATAGGATCTTCAGCATTCCGGCGCGTCATTCGATAAGCCTCTGCAAGATGATAGGCCACATCAGCAGGCATCCAATCGGAAAGAATGAAAAATTCAACACATACCCAACTCCTCCTCTGTAACATCGTGGCTACCACTCTGCAGCCCTTTCATCTTCTTGCTATATCGGTCATCATCCTTGTCTCCTCTAGCCTTCCGCTTCTTCTCCTCACTGATGGCCTCTGCTAACCGATCCTTATCGAGAGAGACGTCCCCTTCGCCTACACGCTTCTTCGAATAATTTTGCTCTATTCGGGCTCTAGCCTCGTTGTCCTGGGCAGAGGGTTCTGATTGGGCCTTTGATGGTGCAAGCAAGGCTTGGGCCGTCGAAGCTTGTGCGGCTTCCTTGCCTACTTCACCAGCACAATATGAAATGTGGATGGTTGAATGGCAGCATGCATAGCCCCAGGTACCGCTTGAAACGTCGTACCATGAGCCCCATACATCTGTATGATTATTAATGTAAACTAGAACTCATGTCAATACTACATTTCACATCCATCAGAAAGTAGAAGCTCACCATCTTCTGGATACTTTGACCGTGCTTTAGCGCGTTCTTTCCCTTTAATGATGTGGCCAGTCCGCGAATATTCGACATAATCCTCCGTTTGCCCATTTACCAGCTCCCTTGGTACGTGTTCGAGGTACTCCTCGCCACCATACTTTGCCAGAATGCTGACTTTGTTGACATCCTTCATCATTTCCTTCTTCTCCTTGAATTCGTGGTGAAGAAGTTGACCTTGCGTGGGATTGGCATTGAGGTGGACATCGTTCCCTCGAGCTGCGGCTTGCCACGCGAAAAGCTGCAGTTCTTGAACTTCAGGGGCCTCACCAGAGAATCGAAAGAAATTATCCCCGGCAAATTTTGCCTGTCACGGATGTCATTTAGGACCGAATCGAGGAAGGAAGCGTGGAGACATACATCCTCTGCAGGCACATTCTTGATGGGAGCGTCACGCATTGAACGGGTTTTTGGATCATAGTATGCGCTCTCTGGGTCCAAGTTCATGAGATATTTGGCAGTATCTTCTCGAATGCGCAGATTCCGAACTGTAATGCGAGTCTTCGTGTCAAGTTTTTGTCCGACAGCATCTGCAGCGTCGGCATATTTGTCGTCGTCAGCGTCTTCTTCATCGCTCGAACCAAAGTCAGGATCAGCTTCCTTTCCCTCCTTCTTTCCAGCTTTCGCCACCTTCCGCACCGCAGCTAAATCTGTTGTTGTTTGATTATCAATCTCTTCCTCCCTCAGTTTCTGACGTGCTGCATCAATAGCCTCGTACTCGTCATAGATTTTCTTGTGCTCTGCAGGATCATACCCGTTCCACCTATCTCTCTTCGCATCAAATCCCGTCGCTACGTCGTGTATGATCTCATCCGCCTGGATATTGTTGTTCGTGAACTTCGCCCCCTTCTTCCGTGGACGCTCAAGACAGTCCTGTTTCTTGTGTGTCATTGCGCCGCAATTTTCGCATGCACCTTTTCTGTACTTCTTCGCAGCAGGTCCTGCCTTCGCACCACGGTCATACCAGTTGTCAAGTTTGTCCGAGGAGCGATCGTCAAATGGCCGACGTTGATGGCTTAGTGATGGTGCGCCGGTATCAAGATACCACGGGGCCTGTGAGATATATTCTGTAGTGGAAAATGAGATTACAAAATTGTTGATTCTAATAATACAGACTCACGAGGAATGTGAGGGTTGATAGGCCGTCCCTCCTCGTCTAGAGCTGCAGGAGCAGTTCCAGCTTTTCTGGCAGCATCGAGGTCCTTTTGGCGTCGAAACTCCTCACGGGAAAGTTTTCCGACAGCTGCAACGAATTAATCCAAGAAGAAACCGTTTCTCAAAGAGTTGGCGCACCTGAAGACGAAGCCATTTTATTGTGACCTTTGACTGTTCGCGAGGGAGAACTGGAAGTGCATGTGTACGTAAGTCAATATCATTATGGAAGTAGTGTCTCACGCAATTGAGCTTGTGCATATATGTTCCTTGTATTAGATACCGCTCGCAAGTGTCACTTGCTACTATCATACGAAGGCTTAGATCGTCGCCAGCGCGAAGCCACGTACTGTTTCAAACAATACCGTATGTTACAAGTCCTGGTTGGTGCCGGTGAGTTCCCGCATTTAATCAGTTTTTCTGCCTTACAATGTCTTGATGTAGCAAGGAATTGCTAGTTGAATGACACGCAAGGCGTCCGTCCTGTCCTTTGGATCCAAAATAGTTCCAAACCCTACGATCGCAGATTGTCCTTGGAACAATTGACGTTTTGGGATGGATGAGCTCTATGTCATCTTCTCATGTTCGCGCTGTCAGTACGTCCTTGGGTTAAATTGAAGGTATAGTCCCTACCACTAACACCGCCCGATGAGTCGATTCGGGAACATGGTATGCCAATCGGCCATTCGTACAGGTAGATTAATTGAATTCCAAAATTGCTCTAGCCATATGTTGCACATTCGACATTCAGTAAGTAGATTGATGTTGGCGTCGAGCGCCGAACGTTAGACTTCTAATATTTAGAATTTCTGACATAATATACACTAGCCATGATGTGCAGGTCTACTTGAGCTCGAGCGCTGGGAACTCTGTCAGCCAACGCTCATCGAGCAGTTCATGTCAGCCACTGAGCTCGAGACATATAAAAGCTCGCTCTTCACGCTCTCCGACCCATTCTGTTTTTATTCTTCCACTTCGACTTAACTTCTTCTCTTACACGTTTTGCTTGCATTCGCTACCCCACATTCGTTCATAATGCGCTCCTTTTCAACGCTGGCTCTCGTGCTCCCTGCCGT
This sequence comes from Auricularia polytricha, assembly GCA_003316125.1. NCBI lineage: Eukaryota > Fungi > Basidiomycota > Agaricomycetes > Auriculariales > Auriculariaceae > Auricularia > Auricularia polytricha. The sequence goes on from QFEN01000352.1 coordinate 28,721, forward strand.
GCTCGCAGTGCCTCTTGAAGTCACCACTCATCACCAATATGTAAGTCCCTAAATATCCATCAAAGTGCACTGCCAGTGTTGATTCGACTCGCCCGCCCTGCCAGTCACCTTCCTCTTGCATCATTGCAGACGTCGCTTATCCACACCCTCGGCACGCCCTCGTACTCCTTGGCAAACGAGAACTTAGCCCTCCCACCGGACTATCTGAGCGCACTTTCACTGACCTCCTAGTCTGGTGCCATGAGTTTGGTCGTTCATCCTCTGGCCTGCTTGTCGCTCGTCAGGAAGGTGGCTGCTCTTCAGGAGCTTTTGGGGATCCTGCAGGGAGTGATAGCATGGCTGGCACGACCAATCCAGGAAGCGCTCCAGATAGTTCTTCAGCATCAGGTGATCAGACTTCCTCTGGGCCTTCGACGACTCCCGTGCCTGCCACTTCGCCTGCCAACTCTGTCGCTCGCCCCACATCCGCTGACTCTCCAGGGGATGCACCTTCAGAGACGCCTGGAAGTGCGACCGGGCCTACGACATCTGGAACGTCAACCAGTAGTCCTGCCAACAACGATGCTTCCGGGACTACTGCCAACCCTGCGGAAAGCAGTTCCTCTGGAGATACAACTGGGACCACCACTCCCGCGGGTAGCAACGCGCCTGATGATGGGAGTGCATCCGCCACAGCACAGTCCGCCCCACCTGCGTCTGCCACTCCCTCCACTGCGACGCCCCCATTTGTAACTATCGACGCCACCAGCCCTACCGCGGACATCAACGCATCGGACAGCTTTAATAATGCGAACGTGACAGAAGACTCAGGTACGACGCCCCAGAGTGTCCCTGATGGTACTGTCAACGGTGGTACGGCCGCTCCCACCAGCCCAGCGACGTCTACCCCCTCAGCACCGGCCAATTCTCCTAACGCTGCTGACACGAGTATGGGGTCTGGTTGCCCAAGTGATGTAGTGAACGTTGCGGGCGTTGCCTCTGCGAGTGTGGGCAGCGCAGCGACTTGTGATACCATATAAGTTCCTGTAGCATTGTAATGCAGATGTGTTTCTTGCCACTCCTACTACGAATAAGGGGGTTGTCCCTATATGGCAGTTATGCAAAACAACGCGCAAACAACGCGAATAACATTCTGAATATCAAGTACTGCAGCGGCATTATACCAGCAAGTACCTGGGCCTAACTGGTACAATATCAGTGCCTCGAAGGCTCGTTTACGAAGGATGTCGACTCACCTTGCGATACTGCCACTTGGTAAGCTCTTCGCCTTGACCACACCAGCCTCCATGTCAATCTGTCTGGCCATTCCGTACAGACATTATTGACGCACTGACTGCGCGGCTAAATCAAGAAAACTGCCATCCTGACTATGCGACTCGATTTCTAAGACTTCCGCACCCGCGTACAGGTTAGTTGATATATGGCTACTGCCGTTCTCAGCGCTTACAATGACAAGGTCTCGCATCGCTGTTTCTTCTTCATGATCAACATGCGCAGGATGATACCACAAAGACAAGTTCCATATTGGAGGTGCAAGCCATATCTCCAGCAAATGCGCGGACCTGGTTCATAGGAGAGGAAGTTGTCGCTGGTGCGTCACGCAGATCTCGTTCCCAATCGTACGTACTTCTGACGCACAGGTATTCAGATGGAAAGCTTATGGTGATGACACCCATGGACCCCATGTTCTTGCTCATGTATATTTTGCGCGTTCCACAAGCGGTATGTTATCATTCACGCAGTGTTATTTCCCAAGACAATGTTTATTGAACAGCGCGACGGCTCGAAAAACAACTTCCGACCTATGCAGGATATAATAGAAGAAGTCTCTGCAACGATTGCTGATGCGTCCGAGAAAGAAGCCCAGAAAGACCCGTCATTGAAGATCTCTGCAGACGACATTATTTCCTTTCTGTCTCTGGATTTTGTGCAGTGCTCCATAAAGCGTGTCTGCGACGTTAAAGGTAAGTGTTTCAAGTATCGCATAATCATTTGTTCACATGCCTATGCTCAGTTATAACGGAGGAGATTACCGTATACAGATACTGCCATGATATTGTGCTAGAAAATCTTAAGGGGAAGGTGGGACGCTTATCCGACCCCAGGGTCGTGGAGATGTCTCGCACTTTGGTACGGAACCTTGCGAAGGATGGCCTGATGGACGATGGAAAAGAAGAACTGCTTGAATGTACGTAATTTTTCATCGCTTATCTCTTGCTAACATCGTACATTTTTTCTCCAGCGGGACGGATCAAGTTGGCCTGCGAGTTGCTATCGCAATATCTGCCCCGGGATGTATTGCAGGACTTGATTGCGTCTTACGAGTATGTGTCCTGTTTACTACGGCCAGCAGAAATTAATAGGCCATCAGTTTCTCCAAACTGGATGCCCATTTAAAAACGGTCAGGGACGAAGAACTCGCTTTACTCGCTGTAGCTCCCGATACCAGGAAGAGAGCCAAGGCTACGAAAGCTGTTGCAGCTGGCAATGGAGATAAGAAAAGGAAAAAAGACGCTAAGTCGTCACATGGCGTAGAGCAGCTGAAGAAGGCCAACGTGGCAGGAATGTCAAAGTTGTCCACATTTTTTACGAAGAAAACTGCATAATTGCAACTTCGAGTCATGCGCCTCACGACGACCCCCTTTGACAGACACTTGTTCGACCTGTTAGCTCAGGAAGATAAGATATTTTTTCCCTCTGGTCTCATGACCTTCCGTGCAGACTCCGCAATCCCGTACTTTGGACAGATTCTCACTAGGTCTACTGACACTTACTATTCGGGAACGCTCTTGGAAATATGTAAATCCCCACCTTGCAAACTCTGTTCAAAACAATACAGTGAGGGACCGCGACTTGTACATTCAGCAGTGTCATTTGAGAGCGGAAACAAAGGAAAATCAGGGAATACACGTGCAGAAAGGAAATATGACAATGCTCTGAATTTAATTCAGTGGGAAATGGAACAGTGCGGTTGGTCGTTCCAGAGCCTGTAGAACAAATATCAATATTTCAAACATAGAATGCAATTGTCGGAATGCACACGGGGTAGGCTTGCCTAACCCGCGGGTGCTGATCAGTTCGACGTGGACGAGTGACGAGCATGAGATGGCATGAGAACGGTATTTCGCGCATCCAATTGCCACGAATCAGACTTGCAGGTCCTTGCGGCGGCGACAGGGCGCGGCCCAGTCCCCAACTCTTATCTGGCGTCAGGGCTTTCCGTCCAGAAGGTTGGGAGTGCAAATCTTGGCTTATGTAACAGATGGTAAGTACCCCAAATTTGGTGAGGTGATATCATTATGATTCGGACATGCAGCACCGCGGGGGATAGCAGGTGTAGCTACTGACGAGCAAAGCGGCGCCCAAGTCAAAAGCTGCTCAGTTCATCATATGACCAGCAGAAGGCTCGCAGGTCAGTGCTCTTCTTTGCAAGACGTGCGTATTCAGAATTCGTATCAGCTCTATATTCGTCATTATGTCTTGCTCACGATTGCGTGATATCGTCTCATCGCAGATCGCAATATCACGATGGCTGCATAACTAATCACCGAGGTTTTCGCTCACTTATCCTCTTAAACACTCATTGGTTTAGGAAACTGTCCTTTACTCCCTCTCTGAGATACATATTAGAAATGGCCACCCCTCATGGCGGAATTTTGAAAGTATGTTTTTGTATCTGCGGGTTTCATGCTATCTAACATCATATGTATTATTTAGGATCTTGTTGCACGAGATGAGCCCATATCCGGACAGCTCAAGGGCGAAGCCGCAAAGCTCAATGACATTGTGCTCACCGAGGCTCGTCTTCCGAGTGACAAACCTTGACGCTAAGCTGAATATGGATCTTAAATAGCGTCAGCTCTGTGATCTCGAACTGATTATCAATGGCGGCTTTAGTCCATTGGAAGGGTTTATGAACGAAGCTGATTACACAAGGTAGCAGAGATATCCAGGTCACAAAAAGGAATGCTAAAATGTTCTGGCAGCGTCGTCGATACATTACGGCTGTCTGATGGCACACTCTTTGCCGTGCCTGTCACCCTTGACGTGTCTTCTGCAGACATCGAGCGTCTCAGCATAGTGCCTGGCGCTCGTATTGCTCTCCGCGATCCTCGTGATGACGAAGCACTTGCAATCATTACCGTTGATGATATCTACACCTATGACCGCGGCAAGGAGTCTATTCACGTTTTTGGTGCCGATGACCCAGCACATCCTTCCGTCGCGTACCTTCGTAACCGCGTCAAGCCTTTCTATGTAGGAGGAAAGGTACAAGCCATACAGGCGCCATCACATTTCGATTACGTTGCTCTCAGATGTAAGTTACACCAGTTTCTGAGGTGACATACATCTCTAAAAGCATCGACAGATACCCCTGCTGAACTCCGTGCCCACTTTAAAAAACTTGCATGGCGCAGAGTCGTCGCTTTTCAGACCCGGAATCCAATGCACCGTGCTCACCGTGAGCTCACCGTTCGTGCTGCTCGCCAACGTCAGGCGAACGTCCTAATCCACCCTGTCGTCGGTCTTACGAAGCCGGGAGATGTCGATCACTATACTCGTGTTCGCGTATACGAAGCCATCATGGCAAAGTACCCAAATGGAATGGGTCACCTTGCGCTTCTCCCTCTCGCAATGCGCATGGCAGGCCCCCGTGAGGCAGTATGGCATGCAATTATCCGAAAAAACTTTGGTGCAACGCATTTCATTGTCGGTCGCGACCATGCTGGACCAGGAAAGAACTCACAAGGCAAAGATTTCTACGGCCCATATGACGCACAAGAACTCGTTGAGAAGTACAAGGATGAGCTGGAGATAGAGATGGTTCCATTCCAACAGATGACATACCTCCCCTCCACCGATGAGTATCAACCAGTAGACGAAATACCCGCTGGATCGCAGACTCTGGATATATCGGGCACGGAGCTGCGGAGACGACTAAAAACAGGGGCACATATCCCTGACTGGTTCAGTTACGAGTACGTTCCCATTCTCGATATCCTACGCATAAATCTAACAAGCGCGTCAGTGCTGTAGTGACGAGGTTGCGAGAAAGTTACCCGCCAAGGAATAAGCAGGGCTTTGTTCTGTGTCTTACCGGCCTCTACAACTCTGGAAAAGACATCATTGCAAAGGCCCTCCAAGTCGCACTCAACGAACAAGGTGGTCGCAGCGTATCCCTTCTCTTGGGAGAGACCGTGCGAGATGATGTCAACGTCAAGCTGGGCTTCACACCAGACGAGCGTCACGAGAACTTGCAACGCATATCCTTCGTCGCAGGCGAACTCGCTCGCGCGGGGGCGGCTGTCATTGCTTCACCTATAGCCCCCGAAGAGCGGTCACGAGTGTTGGTGAAGGATACTGTTCTCCAAAATGGTGGTGCAGGAGGGAACTTCTTCCTGATTCATGTCGCGACGCCTCTCGAGTATTGTGAGAGCACTGACCGCAAAGGCGTTTATGCCCAAGCGCGTCGTGGAGAGATCGGTGGTTTCGTTGGTGTTGACACCGAGTATGAGGTGCCAAAGAAAGCAGACCTGGTTGTGGACGTGACCACACAGAGTATACCTTCCATCGTGCACAGTGAGTCTAACTTGATTTCCCATCTTGATGGTACTTACCATGTTTTTAGGTATCGTTCTCTTGCTTGAGACAACTTCGCTGTTATAAGTGCTCAAAATACCTTCCATGACTACTAGAATATAGCATCGCATTACAGGATCATTATTCTCGGGTGTACATTGGTGCTACAGAAACACCTTATAGATTATGTCTAGCATTATTTTGGAACATATACACAAGTTCATTCGTCTCAATCAAAGACAACGAGACATCATACTACCCACGCAGCAAAGTTGCAGCAAAGGAGCATTTTTTCTATCCCAAGTTCACATCAAGAAAGGATATCAGTTATGCACATATCCCTGCGCTACTCCGTACTAGAAAGAATCGTTCGCATTCCCTGCCACGCCTGCCACCTGTGAGGTGTCATATCTGTTGGTACAATTCATAAAATCCATCTGCTGATTCATGTCCCATCAATTGCATCTCTAGACAAAAACGATGGTCGACTGACTTAATAGCTTTCCACATCAATAACCCCTATTGACATGGCAGACCAGCTGCAATCCACGCAGCATAACCGCCCACTATATCAGTCGCATTCAACAACCCAAGCTCATGCAGGGACGCCGCAGCCAATGAGCTGGTGTACCCTTCACGACAAAATATTATAATCTTTGAATCATAGCGATCTGCGATTGTCAATCGCGCCTCGCAGCGTGGGTCAAAACGCCACTCCAGAATGTTTCGCTCAATGATGAGAGATCCGTGGATCTCGCCTTCACGATCGCGTTGTGAGGATGGACGAATATCTACGAGAAAGACCGGCACTGGGTATGCGGGATCGTGAAGTGCATCGTGAGCTTGTTGGGGCGTCATTCGTTCGAGCTTGGACCGGGCGTCGGAGAGAATTTGGTCGATACTGCGAGATCCAGGGGGAGGAAGATGAGGATTGATGAAATTGCGCACGGAGTTGAACAGAACATCCCACAAGGCGGCCTCGTCGTATGACGAGGAGCCAATATATCGTATGGAGGCAGCCTGAGCAATGAGAGTACCCGTGTTGTCAACTGCATCGACACGTCCTGGAAATTTGGAAGATGCGAGAAGCACAGCTCGCTGCATATCATCCTCATCTGACCCGCAGAGGACGAGTGCGTCCGAAATGAGGGTACCACGCCCCGTACCACCATTGGTTGGCAACGCACCAGTGGTGGCTATGGCGAAGAGATATGGAGACAAAGGTAGGCGGGCAAATATATGGGAAGCGACAAGTCGAAGAAAGTCACTGTCATCTTCCTTCGAAAAGTGGACACCAATGCGGACACCGTCGACGGTGCAGGCATTAGTGATCATACGGAGTGCGGTGTTCTGGGCAGCCTCCTCACGCACATCTGAAAAGGTTTGCGGGTTGGTCGGGGAGGTGGGAGATGATTGGATGCGTTGGTGCTCGAGAGCGACAGTGGATGATCCAGAGAATGACATTGATAAATCCTGTCGTTGAGGGATTCAATAGTGCTGCTGGCGTCGAAAGCGAAAATGCAACAGGGAACGAGAAACGGAGAAGGTTGAACATATCCGAGCAGCCCTACAATATAAGCCCGGAGCATTGGCACAACACCATCATCCGCAGACGCGGTCCGCGAGTGCGATTTTCATACCACTATGTTGTACAACGTACGCAGCAATATTGCTGGCAGAACACGTGTACTTATCAGCAGGAGATGATCGTCCCCCCGCCATGCTGTGTGGTTCTCCGAATATCTCCCATTTGTGAAATTCAAATAAACGCGGAGATCTTGAATTAAAGTTGTGTGAATGTCAATGGGCGTGACAAACTCGCCAAAGTCAGGTAGTGAGAAATATTGAGATTGGATGGAGACGGTGCGGCCTTGTTAGTCTCCCCTAGAAGGTAGACATAGTCATTCCTTCGGATGAATTTCTAAAGCTCGGTGATGTAATTATGATTGCGCATGTCCGCGAAGAAACAGCCGTGATGCCCATAAAGGCTGAGAGCAAGCAGCCTGGGGCTGGTAAAATGGCATCAAGATCAAGGAAGACCTACACACTTCAGAGGAGTAGGCTGTTCTATTGAAGTTGGATCATCTGAGAGTTAGTATGTCTGTGATGAATATACCATACAGTCCGTTTGTGAGATGTGCAGCAGCGTGAGCGGGTCGACATGATAGTAGCGCCCCCCGCATCATTAATGATGCAGGATCACATCTCGCTTTAGAGACAAAAGCGACGATGAAAGCGCCTGGGATAAACATGTGTTTCAGTTGCACGGTATAGCCGAATCTATTGCCCACGGGAAGCGAGCACTCAAAATTGTGGACCGACCCCGCAACCGTCCTTTCTTCCTTGCTCAGTGATGTTGTCTGTGTTTCGGCGTGTGCCACGGTCTATCAACCGGTCGATCAGTGCTTCCATCTCTTATCGATCATCACTTGGGGTCCCAAGTAACTTGATCCTTCGAGCTGCCGCACGCGCCATGTCTGTTCACCACGGAGAATCCACCGTTCGACCAGAGCCGGACAAGGTCCTGAAGGACATTGCAGACTATGTTCACAACTACCAGGTCACTTCAGACCTTGCGTTCGAAACTGCACGACTCTGTCTCATCGACACTATTGGATGCGGACTGGAGGGTTTGAATTTCCCGGAGTGCACCAAGCTCCTCGGTCCCGTTGTGGAAGGGACCATCGTGCCTAATGGTGCGACGTCCTGACATGAACGAGTGATAAAATGCTAAACTGTTGAATGCAGGCACCAAGGTTCCTGGAACGAATTACCAGCTGGATCCTATCCGCGGCGCGTTCAATATTGGCACTATCATCCGCTGGTTGGACTTCAATGACTGCTTCCTCGCTGCTGAATGTGAGTAAAACAATAACGAAGAGTTCGCTATCAAGGCAGACGCATGGATCGGTACATGACCGCCTCGTGTCGAGCAGTGTGAACCCGTGATAAATATTGCTTATGAGCTCATGCCGCATTCTAGGGGGTCATCCATCAGATAACTTGGGTGCTATTCTCGCGGTGGCGGATCACCTAGCTCGCCAGGGACAACCTCTGACCGTTCGTGACATCCTCGAGGGCATGATCAAGGCCCACGAGATTCAAGGTGGCCTTGCCCTGCTCAACTCTTTCAACCGTGTTGGTCTCGACCACGTCGTGCTCGTCAAAGTTGCCAGTACCGCTGTTGTCTCCAAACTCCTGTAAGTGCATCTCACTTTGGAGTCGAATGTAACAACTGAGATGGTACATGCAGCGGTCTTTCACACTCTCAAACGATCGATGCCGTCTCGCAGGCGTGGGTCGATGGTCAATCCCTCCGTACTTACCGTCATGCGCCAAACACTGGCCCTCGCAAGTCGTGGGCAGCAGGTGACGCCTGTTCTCGTGCCGTCAACCTCGCCCTTCTCGTCAAGAAGGGTGAGCTCGGTCTCCCCTCAGTCCTCACCGCCAAGACTTGGGGTTTCTACGACGTCCTCTTCAAGGTAAGATACCTCAAAAGCGCAACAGTTCTACCCACTAAACTAGACCTCTAGGGAAAGCCATTCGAGTTCCAGATGCCCTTCGGCTCATACATCATGGAAAACGTTCTCTTCAAGATCTCGTATCCCGCCGAATTCCATGCCCAAACCGCAGTCGAAGCCGCACATATCATCCACAAGCAGCTCGAGGCAGTCGGCAAATCTTCGGATGACATTAAGAGCGTGCGCATCCGCACGCAAGAGGCTGCCATTCGCATCATCGACAAGCAAGGTCCCTTGGACAACTTCGCTGACCGAGAGTAAGCATCCTACATCATTCATGACGATAAACTCACTTATGGGCCCCACCAAAGCCATGCAATCAGCTACATGGTTGCATACCCCCTCATCTTTGGTGAGCTCACCTCGAACTCGTACACCGACGCCTCTGCTGCCGATCCCCGTATCGATGTGCTACGTGCCAAAATTCACTGTGTAGAGGAACAAGCATTCTCAGTAAACTACCATGAACCGTCAAAGCGCTCCATTGGAAACGCTCTCCTCGTCGAGTTGAATGACGGCACGGTTCTTAATGAGGTTGAGGTCGAGTACCCTGTTGGACACAAGCGTCGCCGCGAGGAGGGTATTCCTCTTCTCATGGAGAAGTTCAAGAGGCACATCTCCACACATTTCGATGAGGCCCACCAACAGAAGTGAGTCAGCGTGATTTTTTAGTTTAGTATCGAGCGCTGATATATGCCACAAGGATCCTGGCAACCGTGACTGACGCGCAGTCGCTGTCCAAGTTGCCAGTAGACAAGTTTACTGATCTTTTCGTTAAGCCATGAAATGGTATTTGTGACAGGTACTGCTATTTGATAACAGTTGACAAATTCCGCGAAATGAATACGTGCGTGCAAGGATATGTCGATCTGTCCCGGAGAATCCGTCCATCTACAGTATGTGTGCAATTATGATAAGCCGTCCCTGAGTGATCCGCGAAAAACGACGACATGGAAAACGATTCTTGAAGGAGACGAAGATCGTGATTAACAGAACAAAGAAAAAGCGACAGTCCAGTAGAAACTGGGGTCATGTGTCGCTTCTTATTTTCCTCCCGCGCGGCTTCTTCTTGGGCTGCTGGGACGAGTCCACAATTCTCCCTCCTTTGGATCGCGACTGCACGCGACTTTGATAAATATATTCTTCCTGTTCCTGCGCCGAGGGAAGACGGACTTTTGCGGGTGATGCTCCATGAGGGAACGAGTACGGCCGTGCTTCATACTCGTCAACTGCGTCTGGGCTAGGAACGCTAAGGTGTTCTTGGTAATACCTGCGAGGTGTTGCATTGTCGTCAGAATAGTCACAGGAGGAGAGACTGCGCTGGTGACAATCGGTAGACCGGTAAGTAGACGTAGATGAGGTGTCCGTAAGACCGATGAGCTCCTCTTCCGGCACAGAAGACAGTCGGCGTTGCGTCAACCGCGCAAGAGGAACAGACCTGTGTTGCTGATCGGAAACACTGCGAGACCGCGACCCGGGAGACTCAGGTGAGGGAGGAGCAACGGAGACACCGGTATGACCGGTGCTGACGGGGTGGCGAGCCGCTTCCACCAGATGAGGTTCAGTGGTACCAGCATAACGAGGCTGTTGAGAAGACAATGCATGCAAATCGCGCAAATAGTCTGCAAGACCACTAGAAATATCCGAAGGATGCCGAGTAGCCGCAGAAGGGATGGCCCTGTCATGACGAGAGAGCATAGAACCACAGACGCCATTTCGATCGAAGAAACGAGTCTCGACATTGTTATCCTGGTGATCATACAAGAGCCTCGCTTGATGGGATGCATCTAAGAAGGGGCGTTGTACTTGCTGGATGCGATGGGGCAGACCTAATGTGTTTTGAATGTCCATCTCAGGCGATACAGAAGGATACTGATAAGGCGAGAAGTTGGATGACCACTGAGGAGAGGAAGAACTTGGTGGAGTAGGTAGGCCAGCCTGTTGCTTGAGACGGAACTCCTGACGTTGACGATACTGCTGGGCAATCTCCATGGCAGACTGACGCTGTGCTGCATTGACCACCTCATTGAGACGCGGTTCCACGAAGATTTTCGGGTAAGCCGGGGTGGTGTGAGGATGATTCGAAACCGGAAAAACTGCCTTAAGACCTTCAGGGTAAGCCTGATTGAGTGCAGTGTTCTGAAGCGACTGTTGGGCGAATGCGAGCTGCAAATCCAAGAGAAGTTTCTGATCATTGAACGATGAGCCAAAGCTTCTTTCGTAGGCGTCCGGTTCGCGAGCAGTTGGGATGCCGGTTTCTGACCGCCAAGAACCTGAGAAAGGAAGACCGCGGATGGCTGGTTCAGCGTTTGGCTCCGGTAGATGAGGTGCCTGCAAGTATCCATGAATTCGACGTTCATGGTCAGGGTGACGATGAGCAGTGGAAGTTCCTCCGCCAGCGCCTTTGAACGTTCTCTTGTTATTCACGGCCGCTCGTACCTGAAGAGGTTTCTGAACCACATGTTTCTTTTGCGTTTGCGGTGGGACCTGGGAGTGAGGAAAGGCTTTATGACGTGTTTCGTCATCCGTATGCTCACTATCACCACGATATTGACAAGATTCGTCTTGGCCTAAACCCCATATCATTCGAGATACGTTGCCTGGCTCCTCGATGATCGTTCCTTCAGCTCCCCTAGAAATGTTAAGCTACTTTACGTTCATTACATATCCAACTTACGATGGACAGCGTGCATATGGGAGGGAAAGCGGGCCATGAAGTGCCGGGATAGGGCGGGGAGGAGAACTCGCCCACGTCGTCCAACCTACATTGAGAAAAATGAACCTCGGCGTTGCAATTGTTAGTTAACACAAACCGTTTCCGGGCGAGGCTGTCTTTTTGGAATATTTTCGTCGAAGGAATCCATCAGGAAGCTGCGCATGACTGTCGATAATAAGGATCGACTCGGGAGACGACGGTGGAGAAGGAGTGTGCGGAACATCTGAGGGCGGGGGACAAACTCTGACTCGATGACGTTTCTCAATGTATGACGATTCGAATGATGCTCCTGCCGATGGAGACTCGATCGAGTCCAGAGACAAGTCAACGGCAGCCGCGAGATACTCTGGCACGGAAACCACCCGCATGCCATTTTGAGAATCCAACTTGATATGTTGCGCCGAGATGCTGTCCGGCATAGAAATCACGCGTCTTTCGACGGTTTTTCCTTCTGGGCGACGCTCGACTAGGAATAACTTGCGCCTAGAAACACGACGAGACATCAAGGGTGCACACATGGGGCTAATGGGGCTATTTTGGAGATTGGACCGACTATATGCGCTGTTATCATCATCAGATAAAGGTGAGGGAGGCTGTTCGGGGTCGACTGATGCCAATTCGATTGTGATTTCATGTAAAAGCCGCCCAGAGTCGTCGAGGGGAGCTTGAGGAGCACGAACCGCTGGCGAGTCTGATACTGTTACTGATTGTGGAGAACAAGAGGTTTGTACTCCTCGATCAATATACTCCTTCAGATATCCCATGATTCAGAATCGCGAAGAGGCTGCGTCTGCCTAGGGGCGACCCGGTCACCAAGGTTGTTCAAGTAACAAGCAAAGCTTACTACCCAAGATAGGCTAATTTATATATAATATTTAACCTATATTTACGTAAACCGATTACAAGTCCGACATCAAGTTGCCAACTGTCTAGACTCTATATAGGCCTTGAGCTTGATCAATGATCAGTTCTTTTCAAACCCACATCGCCCTAACATTCGTTTGATCCTGTGCCATTCATAAAAGAATTGCATTTAACACAAGTCTCGTAACTATGCGCATTGTGCTGTACTATAATATTACTACGTTCACCATGTTTTGGAGTCGTTGACTCGCCCGTTTCCACGAAGGTTAACCGCGTGTGTTTGACTTCAGGCTGCGGGAAGGACCGTACGTGAATCACGGCTCGCCGCACATTCTCAACACCTTCCAATTCTGTTCAATATTATGTATACTACTGAAGCGCAGCAGATGTGAGTGACACACGCATATATTGACCATGTATCCTGGTAATGGTGACTGATTATTTCCAGGTTGTTGTGCACTTACGCCGTTCTGGCCGGGAACAGTAAGTTCCAGTGCTTTGAATCTTTGGCGGTAACATGATATTTTAGGTATCCTGATATACGACCATATGGTGACCCTACCAGAAGAAATCGCTTTTATTTGGTGTCGCCCGAAAGCACTGTCTGCAATGTTATTTCTGCTCAATCGCTATGCCGCTCTCCTCGGCATTATTTGCAGCTCGGTCATGGATCTCCTCCTTGTTTCAGATGAGGTTCTGTTATTTCATCATGCAATTTACTCAATATGCGGGCTTACAACAACTTATTTCTGTACTTGTAGGGGTTTGTTTCCTTCTGGTTTTTGAATATCTGTTGTTTTGCTCAATAAAGACTCAGTTGCTCGACATATACGCTATACAGACAATTGTACATTTTCTTCCAAGGAATCATCGCTTGCAGTGAGTAAAATTATATTGCGAGAAGTCCACGTGCTGAAATTTTCAGTCATAATGGCCATTCGCATTTATGCTCTCTACGGCTGTAGCAAACGCCTGCTTGCTTGCATGACCATCGCCATCATTGCCCTTGCGGGAGTAGCTTGTGTACATATTTGCATTAAACATTCGGACTCTGGAGTCTACTAATCGTTTCTAGGCAGTCACCTTTGAACAAATTTCAGGCGATGCAGCAATCTTGCCGGGAGTTGGCTGCTACGAAACATATACAGCAGAGACGTACATCATTCTCTTCGCCGTTCTGCCACATCTTCTCAAAAGCTGCTGCAGAGCCGCCCGTCAGTGAATTCTTAGTCCTATTTCATGTAACTTGATGTCACGACCTTATTCAATTACAGGAATTGGGCTGGCATGGGTGGCCTTATTTGTCTTTGATTTACTTACCTTCGTCCTCACAGTGTGCAAATTTTGCAAAACCAGGGGTTTGCTGCGGTTATCTCTGGTCAACAGGAAAAACATTATCGACATCATATTTCAAGATGGTAAGTTTTTCGCTGCATCTTCATTGCGAACGCTTAATTAACGGAATGTAGGTGCGATGTATTTTGGGTTAGTTCGCTAGTGAACACATACTTCAACTGAATTTGATCTGCATTCCTTTAGAGCGATGGCACTGATTAATATACCGAATATCCTGACGTACTACGTGAGTTGACGAATTGATATCGATGGAGTCGCAAAGCGCTTACAACTTGAATCAGTCTGCTTCAGTGAGCATACAAACTCGCGCCTTGCGTTGACTATTTCCTGACGATTGGAAAGGTTGCTACCAGAGGCAGTCTGTGCGATTTCACTA
>QFEN01000354.1:5340-40448 GCA_003316125.1 Auricularia polytricha
CACAATACTTTAGAGTTTACCCTGCACCCTAGCGGTTACCACGAGGAGCCGTGTTTGACTGTACCCTGACTGTCCCTGAGCGCCGCGGTCCCCATTGGGAGCCGTCTTACTGGCGGGTGTGTAATAACTGTTTTCTACAGATGCGGTCCCTGTTGGGAGCCGTCTTACAGGCAGGTGTGTAATAACTGTTTTCTACAGATGCGGTCCCTGTTGGGAGCCATCTCACAAGTGGGTACTTATCCACCCACCCAAGTGCTCACTATACAGACGGTCCCCATTGGGAGCCGTCTCACAGACAGGTTGGTTGGTTAGTTGATATGCATGTAATGCTTGTGATAGAGACAGTCCCCAATGGGAGCCACTTCACAGGTGGGGGCTTGACAAGTGGGCTTCAGGCATGCGGTCCCCATTGGGAGCCGTCTGACAGGTGGGTACATGATAAGTGCTCCAAGTGTTTTTTTAAAGGTGTGGTCCCCATTGGGAGCCGTCTTACTAGTGGATGCGTCATAAGTGTTTTGTACAGATGTATAGATGCGGTCCCCATTGGGAGTTGCCGCATAGGCCAGCTGATGCGGTCCCCAATGGGAACTGTCGCGCAGGTGGTTATCCACACAGTACTCACTTTGCAGACGGTCCCCATTGGGTGCCGTCTCATATGTGGGTGCTTGACCAGCGTGCTGGACAGGTGCAGTCCCCAATGGGAGCCGTCTCGCAGGTGGTTACCTACCCACCCACACAGTACTCACTTTTCAGATGGTCCCCATTGGGAGCCGTCTCACTGGCGGGTGCGTCATAAGTGTTTCATGCAGATGTACAGATGTGGTCCCCAATGGGAGCCGTCGCACAGGTGGGTACCTATCCACCCACACAGTACTCACTTTGTGGACGGTCCCCATTGGGAGCCGTCTTACTGGTGGGTGCGTCATAAGTCTTTTGTACAGATGTACAGATGCAGTCCCCACAGGGAGCAGTCGCATAGGCAGGTGGATGCGGTCCCTAATGGGAGCCGTCGCACAGGTGCGGTCCCCAATGGTTCGACCTCTAGGAGACGCTGAGTCGGGCAGAAGTCGGGCAACTTAGTGCGCTCGAAGCGCGCGAGGTAAGCGCGCGATGCAAGGGAAACGCGGCGCTTGTAGAACGCAATGTAGCTAAGCGCTACATGTAAGATAGCGAACAAAGAGATCATCCGTAAAGCCTCCTAAAGTGGCCGAAAGGCGGCTGAAGCGCAGCCTATGTATGTAATGGGCAGTGCCCATGAGCGAAACCAATATATGTATGTAATACGCACCTTTGGACCGAATAGACATTGAATGGATGGACCTGCGATGGAAGCCGATGGAAGTGCGGGAAGGTCACGCCCATAGTGCACATAGTAGGGAGTGTGAGCCTATAGAGAGATTACTCTCTACAACGCATAGATGTGGTCCCCAATGGGAGCCGTCTCATATGTGGGGCCTCGTTAAGTGTGTTTTTACAGATGCGGTCCCCGTTGGGAGCCATCTTACTGGCGAGTATGTCGTAAGTGTTGTCTACAGAGGTACAGATGCGGTCCCCATTGGGAGCCGTCTCACTGGTGGATGTGTAGTAAATGTTCTCTACAGAGGCGGTCCCCAATGGGAGCCGTCTCACTGGTGGGTGTGTAATACATGTTCTCTACAGACGCGGTCCCCATTTGGAGCCGTCTTACTGGCGGGTGTGCAATAAGTGTTCTCTACAGACGTGGTCCCCATTGGGCGCCATCTTACTGGCGGTGTGTAATACCTGTTTTCTACAGATGCGGTCCCCAATGGAAGCCGTCTTACTGGCGGGTGTGCAATCAGTGTTCTCTACAGACGTGGTCCCCATTGGGAGCCATCACATAGGCAGGAAGATGCGGCCCCCATTGGGAGCTGTCTTACCAGCGGGTGTGTAATAAATGTTTTCTACAGATGCGGTCTCCAATGGGAGCTGTCACACAGGTGGGTAGGTGCTTATTAGGTGTCTTCAC
Organism: Auricularia polytricha; assembly: GCA_003316125.1. NCBI lineage: Eukaryota > Fungi > Basidiomycota > Agaricomycetes > Auriculariales > Auriculariaceae > Auricularia > Auricularia polytricha. The sequence goes on from QFEN01000354.1 coordinate 7,328, forward strand.
AGATGCGGTCCCCATTTGGAGCCGTCTGACTGGTCAGTGTGTTTCTGTTCAGACCCAGTCCTCAATGCGAGCGATCTCATAGACAGGCATATGTGTCTCATTTTCATGACAGAGATGGTCCTCTATGGGAGCCAATTTACAGGTGGGTGCTTAAGATGTATGCTTGATAATTGAGGTGCACAATGGGAGCCATTGCATATGAGCATGCTTGATAGGAGGGCCCCAATGGGAGCCGCTTTACAGGTAGGTGCTTCATGAGTATGCTTCACACATGCGGTCCCCATTGGGAGCCGTTTCACAAGCCAGGTGCGCAAAAAGTACTCTTTACAGATGTGGCCCCCAATGGGAGCCACTTCACAGGTGGGGGCTTGACAAGTGGGCTTCAGGCATGCGGTTCTCATTGGGAGCCGTCTGACAGGTGGGTACATGATATGGGTTCTGAGTGTTTTTTTAAAGGTGTGGTCCCCATTGGGAGCCGTCTTACTGGTGGGTGTGTCATCAGTGTGTTGTACAGATGTACAGATGCGGTCCCCATTGGGAGTTGCCGTATAGGCTGGTCGATGCGGCCCCCAATGGGAGCCTCGCACAGGTGGTTACCTACCCACCCACACAGTACTCACTTTGCAGACGGTCCCCATTGGGAGTCGTCTCATATGTGGGTGCTTGACAGGTACGGTCCCCAATGGGAGCCGTTGCACAGGTGGGCACCTATCCACCCACACAGTACTCACTTTGTAGACGGTCCCCATTGGGAGCCGTCTCATGTGCGGGCGCTTGACCAGTGTGCTTAACAGGTGCGGTCCCCAATGGGAGCCGTCGCATAGGCAGGTGAATGTGGTCCCAAATAGGAGCCGTCGCACAGGTGGTCACCTACCCACCCACACAGTACTCACTGCGTAGACGGTCCCCATTGGGAGCCATCTCATGTGTGGGCGCTTGACCACTGTGCTTGACAGGTGCGGTTTCCAATGGGAGCCGTTGCACAGGTGGGCATCTATCCACCCACACAGCACTCACTTTGTAGACAGTCCCCATTGGGAGCCGTCTCATGTGCGGGTGCTTGACCAGTGTGCTTAACAGGTGCGGTCCCCAACAGGAGCCGTGTCACAGGTTGGTGCTTCACATAGTGGTCTTCACAGATGTGGTCCCCATTGGGAGCCGTCTTACCGGCGGGTGTGTAATAACTGTTTTCTACAGACACGGTCCCCATTGGGAGCCGTCTTACCGGTGGGTGTGCAATAAGTGTTCTCCACAGATGCGGTCCCCAATGGGAGCCATCCATGTGGGTGCTTGATGCAGTGTTCTGACAGATGCAGTCCCCATTGGGAGCCGTCTCACAGACAGAGGCATGAACAGTGTTCTTCACAGACATGGCCCCCATTGGGAGCCACCACACAGGCACATGCTTCACAAGTGTGCTTGGTGCATGTGGTCCCCATTGGGAGCCATCTCACAGGTGGGTGCATGATAAGTGTCCTTCAAAGATCCGGCCCCCATTGGGAGCCGTTACAAATGCGGGTGCTTGACCTGTGTTCGTGACAGATACGGTCCCCAATGGGAGCCGCCTCACAGACACGTAGATGTATATCACAGTCTGACTACACAAATGGTCCCCATTGGGAGCTGCCTCATGTGTAAGTACTTGCCGTGCTCTTGATGGATGTGGTCCCCAATGGGAGCCATCTCATATGTCGGCACATGTCTGGACAGATGCGGTCCCCAATGGGAGCCACCTCACAGACGTCCTACTCTCATAATGGAGACGGTCTCCATTGGGAGCCCTCTCTTATGTCGGTGTTCTTGACAACGTGGCCCCCATTGGGAGCCGTTACACAGGGCGGTGCATGATAAGTGTGTTCCACAGATGCGGTCCCCGATGGGAGCCGCTGTTGCTTGACAAGTGTGCTTGGTGTATGCGGTCCCCAATGGGAGCCATCTCACACGTAGAGAAATGGCCCCCATTGGGAGCCGTTATAGATGCAGATGCATGACTCGTGCTCACCACAGATACGGTCCCCAATGGGAGCCGCTGCACTGTGGAGAGGGCGGCAGGCAAGGAGCACCATATATATATACCCTAATATAGGGTTAGGGTCACCCGAAATGGAAGCTCTGCCCAAATATGCAACCCTATTCTAGGGTTAGGGTTCCGCCCTTTTACCAGTCAGCCTGGCAATCCTACCGCCGTCTATCAACCGGCTCTAACTAGGACTCTTTATAGAGGTTATTGGACCATACAAAGACGTTGGTCGAGCCGGATTTCACTCTAAAAATCATGTTCCAAAGTTGACTACCCCTGTCATGCTGGCCCACTCCAAAGATCGATTTTTTCAGCCTTCATATGACTTGCCTGGCTCTACCTAGGACTCATCCTAGAGGTTATTGGACCATACAAAGACGTTGGTCGAGCCAGATTTCGCTCTAAAAATCATGTTCCAAAGTTGTCCACCCTTGCCATGCTGGCCCACTCCAAAGATCGATTTTTTCAGCCTTCATATGACTTGCATGGCTCTAGCTAGGACTCATTCTAGAGGTTATTGGACCATACAAACACGTTGGTCGAGCCAGATTTCGCTCTAAAAATCATGTTCACAAGTTGTCCACCAATGTCATGGTGCCCCACCCAAAGATCAATTTTTCTAGCCTTCATGTGACTTGCCTATCCTTCAGAAGCATTTTTCCTGGGGGTTCTTGAGCCCTCTGAACACGATGGTAAAGCCAGATTTCCCTGGAAAAATCATGTTCCTGAGATATACAAGGTCCTCCCCCCCCCTCTGACCTCCTGCATGTGACTATACCGATAGTTTGCCTCAATACCGGTACTGCAAACATCATTCCTAAGGTTAATGAGGCCTAGGAATCGATTGGGAATGGTCCCAGAGCACATGGAGGTCGGTGTGCCCATGATATGGCTGGTGGACAGAAATATCAGTATTTCGACCATATCTCGACGTTCTAACCGCCGAATTCTCTAATTGTTGGCTCATATCATTCCTAGGAGAATCCTCTATGATATATACCAGCCCACCAAAAGATATTTTTTCACAAGTTTGAAATGTATTTCTGTTTTGACCATATAAGTTGTTGGTTTCATGTAAATCTGGCATGTGAATGTGTGTGATATGAGGAGTTGTGGTGTCACGCAAATCTGACATTTGCATATTTGCGTGATATGAGGTGGTCAAAAGATCTGACATACATATATTCACTGGGTCATTTGTCTATTTGCATGATATGAGGGGCAATGGTTTCACGCAAATCTGAATGAGGGACATTGGTTTCACAAACATCTGACATTTGTATATTTGTATGATATGAGGGGTGTTTTGTTTCACGCAAATCTGACATTTGCATATTTGCGTGATATGAGGGGCATGGGTTTCACGCAAATCTGACATTTGCATATTTGTGCAATATCAGGGGTGTTTGTTTCACGCAAATCTGACATTTGCATATTTGCGTGATATGAGGGGCATGGGTTTCACGCAAATCTAACATTTGTATATGTGTGTGATATGAGGGGCATGGGTTTCACGCAAATCTGAAATTTGTATATTTGCGTGATATGAGGGGCATGGGTTTCACGCAAATCTGAAATTTGCATATTTGCGCAATATCAGGGTCTTGGGACATACAATAACCCTGGCTTAACCCTGGGGGACTTACAAAAACAGTGTTAGAATCCTCTATGATATATACCAGCCCACCAAAAGATATTTTTTCACAAGTTTGAAATGTATTTCTGTTTTGACCATATAAGTTCCCATCTATTTGATGTATCATTATGACATTATAGACTGTTCAAGTTGGTACTGGATCAGGTAGACTGATGCTTGACAGGAGCATAGACGATGCATCCCAAGTTGAGGATATTCAATGCTCCATTCAATCGGTCCACGTTTTGAACTTGAGTTCAAATCATAAGTGGATATAATTTACTTACACATTGACAAGGATCCCCAGGGCCCACTTTCACAGCCGCATCTGTTGGCATAGCAGGCATATGCTTGCTGTATCTCCCAAGCTAAATTCACAGTATGCAGAGCCACGTACTGCCTCAAATATATCCAGAATACTGACAGCTATTCTCACATCTAGCTGCAACTTCTGCATGTGCAACAACTGCAAGGTGTGCCAGAAAGCCTGAGAGCCATCAGTAAAACATTGAATTACTTAATCATACTTTTTTGGGCCTTTCTCATGGCTTTCACCTCTTTTGGTTAGAACCTCCATCGGAAAGTGAAGTCGCGACTTTGTTAACAGAAGTAGGATGGATGACGATGTACTGGGAGAGCGTCGAGCCCTTCTACTTTCACACAGTACGAGTAATCGATAATAAATCATGAGTACCTCACCATAGGAGATGAATAATGTAGTGTCCGCCATATAAGCGCACACCTCCTTGACAGATTAACACCATTGTCAAAGCAAATGTTAGTAGTGCACAGATTGGTCACAAGTCAAGGCACCTATCCGGGATTGACAAAGCTACCGACTTCGATGGGTGCGCATGTTAAGTTCTATGGTACAAAAAGCCTCGAAAGCTTGAAGAACATTCTGGTGTGACTGGAAGGCGCAAGGCAACTTGTACTATCATGATGTACTCGAGCAGAATACGAGGCTGCAAGCGATTCGAATACACAAGGACATCGGTGAAGATTTTAGTGAATAACAACACGAGAGAGGATACAAAAAACAGGACGAAAAAGGATCGCAGATCAACGACTTGTGAACATGTACCAGACGAAGTAATACAACATACTAGAACTACACGCCAATATGAATAAATACCATCCTCTGCTCAAGCGGTACCTTCGTCTTCACGGCCTGTGTAGCACGGTTCAGTGCCCAAGCCGCCTTCGTACAGTCCATGAACTCGCCATCCCCCAAATTCTTGACCATATTCTCGTAGAAAGCTTCAACAACGTGTTTTGCGACAGCGTCGTCGACCTCCCACAGCGTGCCAACGACGCTCTTGAACCCCGAAAACTGAAGTCCAGCTGCAAGATGAACGACTTCATCAGGCGTCTCCTCATCGCCGACGGCGGTATGACACGCCGACAAGAACGCAAACTCAGCGTGCGGAATATCTTTCTCTATGATGTCGAGCAGTGTGACAGGTTCGTCCTTCATGACGAAATGAGAATGGTAAGGCTGGTTGTGGTCCTGGTTGCCGTGGCAAGCGAGGTGCACCCAGGTGTTCTGTTCCAAGGCTTCGAGTGCACCTGCTCGTGTGGCTGCATCGCCAGAAAGAATGGAACGATTGGCCGTCGCGGGGACAAGCTTATGGACAAGCTCGAGCTCGCTGTCGACAGCCAACAGTGCCTTGCCTTGCCCTGCACCTGGTTGACCTTGCCCAACCGCCACAAAGGATGGAGTCGCAAATTTCTTCATCATCTGTCTGGATCTGATCAGAGCCGAAAGCGTCGGCGTGTAAGAACATATATAGAGATCCTCTAAGGATGGCTGCTTCCCAGAGCGATCTGCCTTCATTTGAAAGGGGTGAGCTGCGTGGAGAGGAATGGAGGTAAAGGCTGCAGTTGGACATAGCCAGATTCGGGACCCGCGCTTTAATTTGAGGACATGCTCAAGTACATTGATGATGGGTAGCATGATCTCGTCCCATAATATCCGCAATAGCACTATTAGGTCCGTCCTTGATTCTGTTAGGCCCATCCGAAGTGCTTGGGGTATTGCCCTGGCGAAGCGATCCTTGAGATCCTCCAGATCTGCGAGAGCGATAGATGGCAAGGAAACATGATGGGGCTGTCCTGACGTCGGAACAATAATGGCGCTGCACGAATATTTGCTGGCAATTAGAATGATGACTGGGCCATGGCGCGCTGCCGCTTGCAAGTCTTTGTACGAAGGTGGGAGTAGAAACCGCGAAAAACCTTGAATATCGCGAATTTGAGTTAATGCAGCTTCCCACTGCTCCGTAAGTTTCCTATACTCGGTTGCTGCCTGATCGGCAGCAGCTCTGTCAACGCTGCCGGCAGAACCCTGAGCATCAGACAAGTGCTTGCCGAGCTCCGCGAGTGTTTGAGCTAGTTGAGGACTCGTGGATTTAAGGTCTTCCAGCGGAGTCCTGAGTCGAGAGGCCAGTGACCATTGCTGGCCACGACCCTGCTCCACGAGTTCGACCGCTCGCTGCAGATCATTGGAACGAACAGCATATGATGCTGCATCTACCGGCAGTGACTGTGCCCAACGAAAAGCGGCTGCAGCCTCGCGCCGTGAGATGATCGATGATCGTGTCATCACGTGGTTGTCGAACAGCTCCAAGCACATTTGGTATGCTTCGAGGGCGGACCCATGTTGATAGACTTCTGCTTGGTGAGCCCATTCTATAGCCTCAATGATGCGTTGTGGGAATCCTTGAGTGGGGTGTCGTGATGCCAGTCTGAAGTTCTCTACAACGAGGCACAAATCGGCGGGGTTGTGCTCCATCTCATAACGAGACAGATGGGCCTCCTGCAGGTGCATGTAGCTGAAATATCTGTCCGGGTGCAGTGGAGGTAAAGCTTCCAACGACTCTTGGCAAAGCCGAATGGCCTCCTCCACATTTTCATTCCTCCCAGTTCGCGTGAAACAAGAGCGGAGCGCCGAGCTCAAATTGAAAAGAGTTACAGGACGCTCTGGATCATTCAGCTGCTTTAACCGAAGGGAATCGCGATATAGATCAATGGCCTCGTTAAGATCCTCAATGACATGCAATTTGTCATCTCTCTGTTTCAGCGCGAGGGCAAGGTTGTTAAGTGTGGTGTCACAACGTGGATGCCCAGGTGGGCACAACGTCAGTGCCTCGCGAAAGAGGCTGACAGCTCGGTTGATGTCATCAACATCACCGTGTTTGTTAAAACGGACGAGGAGGGCGCCCCCTAAGTTGTCCAATGAGCAATCACGAGTTTTGTGCCCAACAGGACACAAGCGAAGCGCTTCTTCGTGCATGGAGGTGACCTCATCGAGGTCATGAGATTTGCCTTGGTAATTGAAACGTGATTCGAGTGCGGTAGCCAAGTTGTTCAGGTAGTATCTACGGCTAGAATGTCCCTCGGGGCGCAGAGAAATGGCTTCACGACCAAGTCGTATGCTCTCTTCCAGATCATCAATGCTGCCATGCTGGTCAAAGCGTGCCTCAACTGCCTTTGCAAGCTTGTCGAGGGCCCTGGGACGGTGTACATGGTCCAGATGGCAGAGCTCAAGCACGACTCGTCGAAGGTGGATACATTCGTCAGACGCATCGATCAGAAGACGATTGAATTTTCTGATCACATAATCGACCTCACGGTCTATGCCGATGCTGCGAAGGTAGGTGCCCTCTGGACAAAGGGGCAGTAGCTTGCAGCAGAGTTGAACAGATTCGTGAATGTAGTCGCGGGTACACTCCTTGCTGTAGCGCCATGTCAATGCATCAGTGAGATGATAAAGAGATAATGCATGGTCTGGGTGACCCTGCGGACGCAATGCAAGGGCTTCGCGGAAGAGGGAAGTGGTGGTATCAATGTCTTGAAGATCGTTTTGAATATAGCCTCGAAGGCGGGCCCACGCGAGGTTAGTGAGAGCCGCTGCGTGGTCAGGATGGTCGACTGGACAGCGGTCAAGAACAAACTGAAAATGCTCTACAGCATTGTTCAGGTGAGAGACCCTCGCGCGTCTCACGTATCTGGCTAATCGTACATGGCCCGCATCTGTTTCTCGAGCAATCTCGCAGTCTACGAGGGACTACAGTTGGTGTTATGTCAGCCAAAACTAAGAGGACAGAGGCTGGGGTCCCTCACATCAATTAGTGCGCAATCCCGATTATCACAGACAACAGCAGCCTTTAGTTTGAGCGAAGGATTTACACCACGAACGGGGAAGGACAGTTCTACGGGATGTGAGTAGATATGCATGAATGAGAAGTAGGTTACTCACCAAATGCCTCATCTCCGTGATCGAGCAACTCATCCCACGATGTTTGAAGTTGTCCAATGACTTCTCCATTGCCAAGCATTCGATCGACCTCGTAGGACGCTCTGATCTCCACTGATAATGTAGGTGATGCCTGTGATCTATAACCCAAAGATCAGTCTCGAATCACGTCCGAAAGGTTCTATGGGCTTTACAGGGTGACGGTTTCTCCCCACGCTGCAGAGTTGTCGGATGATAAGACTCTGACGGCTGATTTCCAGCGTCTCCTTGAGTCGACATTGATACACACGTAAATGCCTGCGGGCATGCGCTCAGACTCGGAAGGGACATGAAGATTTTTTGCGCTGATGACTGTAAATAGAGCGCGAGGATCACAAACGAGATACGAAGGTGATACGGAGAGACGGACCTTCCAGTCTGATATATTGGCCTTCCCGACTGCCGGGCATGACGGTAATGAGGATTGAAGATGAGCTTAATGCTGGGTGGTATGAGTGGTATGATCAGATGGGGGTAGGGATATGGGGACTGTGGATGGAGTTCGGCTGAGAGGGTTGAGGATTCAGGTGATGCGGCTGCACGTGTATTTCCATGTTTTTGAAGGTTGTTGAGCAAGATAGACGCTGGTATGATTAGACTGGGCGCTGAAACAAAAGATGAACGAGTAGAATTAGCGGGAGAGCTAGAGAAGTGGGCAATCATTGCCAGGGTCAATCAGCTCGTCAACGAAAATAGAACCCCAAGGTTATGCGAGACTCTGAGCGTCCTGTCACTGATGCCTTGCCAGTACTCCTAGACTGGCACGCTAAGGCAAAATGTAGCGGTACCTATAGTAGTACTGCCCGCATAGAGCAACGTGGGAAAGCGAGGAGCATTGAGTCGGTGAAAAACCGACCGTCTATCGAGACCATGTTGATCAGCTTCTCTGTTCAAAAGACTCCAGTAATCTACCTTGCCAATCATCCAATCACTCTGCAGATCCCCAGCATTCCCTCAAGTTTCCCCGTCGCCTAAGTGTAGAAGCTCTTCGACTTGAACAACGAGTTGTTACTCATATCGGATCGACATTTGAGCCGTTATAGGCACTCTCGCAAACATCCACCAGCAGCCGACATCAAAGTCACTTGCGTATGCTGAGGCTTGGAGTACGCACTTCGAGATGTATTGAGCGCTGGTCTCTCGCAACTAAGTATTTCCTACCCTATTGGTATCAGGATCTGTTATGAGTCCATCTGCCGACTTATGAATCAGGCTGGAAGCGCAGGTTGTTGGAGCTAAATCAATCTGCTGTGCTCATCCCTGCTACCTATAAACTAGGCCTGCAGATAGGTACAACGTTTGCGCTACACCTAGACGTCCCGAGGTCATCGATTTCTTTCCAGAATCGAGAGACCTGGCTGTAGCGCGCATTACACGATGGAAGCTCCATCTGAAGCTGGGCATATGTATGCCGCTATCCTCTCGCTGGCGGAAACACCATCGGCAAGGTAACAGACTTTCAAATACATTGTGACATTATCATAATCAGTAACTCCCTGTAGAATCTGAAATTCCAGGGTACCGAGCTCCCCTTATGTCTGGGGCAACAGCTCGTATCAAGATCGTCGACTCAACATACAAAAACCGCGTCTTTTTATCAGACTCGGGCAGGAGCATCAACTAACAACGTGTGCTGTTCACGGTTACCAGAGCGTAACAATTTAACGGCACGTACTCTCACGGACGGACAGCAGACAGCCACTCGGACAACCTCGTATTCGGACTCGACACTATGCACAGACTCAATGTCATGTTTCGCGCATGTATCTGACATCTCCACAATAAATTTCTGAAATTCTGAACGAGATTGTGCTGGATACTATGTCTAGGTTACAAGTGATGATTTGACAAAGCATGAAAGAGGGTAAGTAGTTTCGTCAGGGGCTCTGACATCATTCAGATCTCAGATACTATTCGGGGCATGGGCCGTTAACTGTAACTTCTTGCACTCCCCTTGTCCTTCGATGGATCATCGACACAAGCATATTCTCCACACTGTCCTCTATCCTTTCCGGCGTGTAGTATCTTGGTAGGTCGCTGGACGAAGCATGGAATTGTACTTGCAGGTGCGATCTCATGTATAACTGGCATGTTGTGGTCATTTGATGGACTTTGGTCATCTTCTTCATGTACGGATTGCCTCCCAAGACCGGTGTGCTGATCATGGACTCAGAACGTACGCATATTTCAATCTGTACTCTATTATCTTATTCAACATCTTCCTTTCAGTTGCTCTGCTGTTCAGGATCGCAATTCTGGCATCCGTCGTGATTATAGGCCGGGTGGTTGTCTCGGACAACGCACGTCGCGGACCTGCAATTTAACTTCAGGAACGTGTTCGCAGGGAGCTCCATGAGTAGCAACGATGTGCATTCGTGATATCTACAGATGCGGTTCAGCTGATTGAACGCTACCGCCACATTCAAAGTCCTGGATAATCATATGTAGGACGGTACAACGTGAACCACGTCATGCACGATATCCGTATCCCATGCGGACGCTCAAGATCACAGGCCCGCTCGATCTTGGGATATGCGCAATTCTGTACCCCCTTGCAAATGTCTCAACTGCGACCAAGGTGAGAACTTCTTTTTGTCTGCTCAGCTAAGGAAACTAAATAGTGTTAATGGGTGCAGATTGATAAATCTGACGTCGTTGTCGCTGCTTTGCTTTTCGGGAACGCCTCCGGTTCCCTTGTGGAGCCTGCACTTTCGATCTTTATCGCTCTCAGGTGAGCTCGATGTAGGATCTCCTAACTGCAAAAGCGAACGCAAATGCAAAAACAAGAGAGCACGAGAGTATGTGAAGGGCAATTCAGCAATTCCTACAACTTGGGGTACAACGTAGACAAATGAGAATGCAATACAAAGAACCCGTGAAACCGTACAGGATGAAAGCAAAAGCAATACAGAAGGAACTACACACCAATATGAATAAACACCATCCTCTGCTCGGGCGGCACTTTCGTCATCACGGCCTTGGTAGCACAGTTGAGTGCCCAGGCCGCGTCTCCTCATCGCCGACGGCGGTATGACACGCTGACAAGAATGCGAATTCAGCTTGCGGAGAATTATTCTCCATGATGTCGAGCAGCGTAACAGGTTTGTCTCTCAAGGCAAAACTTGAGTTATAAGGCTGCTCAAGGTCTTGCTTGCCGTGACAAGCGAGGTGCACCCAGGTGTTGCACTGAAAAGCATTGAGCGCACCTTCCAGTGCTTGTGTGGCTTCGTCTTTCGAAATATTAGTGAACTTGATGTTGGGAGGAATGAGTGTATGGACAAGCTCGAGCTCACTGTCAACAGCCGGGAGCACGTTGCCTTGCCCTGCGCCCGGTTGACTTTGTCCGATCGTTGCGAAGGATGGAGTCGCACGCATCTTCATCGCCTGCCGAGCTCTAATAGTCCCCTCCCCATTGGCACCGCAGGTGCCTTGACTGAAGTGGAGTGCTCCGCACTCCACTTGCTACTTGTGCCGAAGGCACAAGTCAAGGTGCCGCAGGCACAACGGGTGTGGGTTAGTAGATAGAATAGGCGTAAACCACGCGAGCTGGTGAGTACAGTTCGCACACATCATGCCATATTTTATAGATAGATAATACAAGGAACTGAGTACTGTAGCATGAAAACAAAACATAGGACAATACATATACAAGACCTGACCATGGAGGCGACTATCAACATATCAAGAAAGGATCTTCATCGCTGTCGAACAACTTAAACCTGAGACCCTGAAACACCCTTCAAGAGAATACCAGAACCTTGTAGCTGGTTGCGATAATTTCGGAGCTACCATATGGAATAATAGCTGTAAGAGAGGATGATTAACATCAGGTTCAAGGAGTACTGAGCACACTGACCATAGCCATTGTCTTTCACTTTGCCACAATGCACAGCTCCGTTCGTAGATGCTTGGGCGATGTAAAGGGGTTCTCCACCCGCCTCCATTCCTCCGCTAGATAATCAGATGTGATGTTAGGAAGAGAATACACTCTTTTGCGAGGTAGACACACCGCACAGCGACGCCGCTCAGTTTATTGGGAGAGAATTGGCCTTCAACGTCACTCCAACGAACAGAGTTCTTATCTCCCACGAGAAATTGATATTTGTCAGATATCTGAGAAAGAAATTGAGACAAAACACCGGCCAAAACACTGGAGAAACTCACAGTAATTTTTTTGTGATTGTAGCTGATGTACACGCACGCATGCTGAACAGAAGCTTTGCCTGGATCTTTTGTTTGATAGAAAGGTGAATGCTTTGAAGAACATGCCAGGATCAGAACTTACGAAGACCACCCTGGACACCACAATAAGACATTGACAGACTGCTCAAACCAGCAGGATTTCTTTAGCTCACCTCATATGGAGCACGTGCAATATAAAGGGGGCTGCCATTTGACTCGTGGCCTCCTTGAATGGCTGCAGATGGTAAAAAGCCCTGGGTACTCCCAGCAGTCTTGGAGGTCATGTGTTATCAGCGAAAGAATGAGGGGAAGAACAATGCTTCTCACCCAGTAGACTGTAGACTGGCGGATGAGATCGCCTGGGTCGTCGAAGATAGGAGGCTTCTGCACGCCCATCTGGAGAGCAGGAACAATAAGAGAACGGGACTGAATAACTCTGCGTCACATACCTGAATATCATTCCAGGTGTTCTTGCACTGTGTCTCGTAATCGTTCAACGGAATATATTGCGGACTGAAGCCCGAACCAAATGCTTTCTGAATGATGGTGGTGGTGGTCATATAGTTCGGGGACGTGAGGACCTGAGGAGAGAACTGGAGACTCGGGTGTAATGAGGAGGTCATGGTAATCTGCCCGCTTTCGAGGCGGGTCTTGTGACCAACCACAAACCGCGCGGATGAGGAACTTTCCATATACGCGTTGTGGGGCTGAGAGGCTCCCCAGGGGTTGGGGAACTTCTGCCTGGTCGATCGCAAGAATTTGAGGTCTAGGTCAATGAAGGATGTGATCTCTCCCTACAATCCAATGAACAACCGGAAAAAATCCAATGAAAGAACTTCACCCACCACCATCCAGAAGAGAGTGATGTCTTGAAGCTCGCGACGCTCGTAACCGCCGCCTACGTCGGAGTGGGCTCCCGGGAACCATACCTGCAACAACCTCAGCGCTGAAGCTAGGAGTGACTGCGCAGTAAAGCATTCACCTGTTTCAGTGTCTGATTGGCGGCCAATCCACCTGGGGGCGTTGTCCATAACGTAGGCAGGAATTTCTCTCTATTTTCCTGGAGTGCAAGCGCATGAAGCGCGATGTCGACTGTGGCCGGAAGACTCGTATCATCAATCCTGAGCGCGTCGATAGTCGCGTACACCGACCCAACCGTTTCCCACACGCCGACGCACCTTGTCCAGCAATTGAGCAAGGAATGGAAAGACATGATATCAGGAAGACTTACTTGATTCTTGGATGCCGGGTGTCGCTTGGGATGATAAGAGGATCGCCGTTCACAAGTTGACGCCAAAGCAGGAAGAATTGTCCAAGATTTTGTCGTGTCAGTAACCCAATACGATCCTGCAATATTCATAAAATGCGGAGAGAATTCGGGATGATTGGGGTTACTAACAATCAACCCAGATAGTTTTCTCGCCGTGTAGGCGCCTCTGAACGGTCATGCTGAAGGTTAAAACCACGTCTCGCCGGAAATGTGGCAACATCACCTGGAAAACCTGGAAAATGATAAATCACCCTGCATGAGACCAAATCCAAAAAGAAACTGGATGAATAGTCACCCGAAGATACAGATCTCATCTCCATCTTCAAAATTCTGAGCGACGAATGCATATGCGTCACGAATTTTGCTCGCTGGAGAGCATTGATAACTATCAGAGTCTCGTCATCCTCCTAAAGGAAACAGTGGACCGACCAACTGAGGTACCCAGTGCCTCTGAATAATATAATCATCTAAGTTCCGCAACCATCTCAGCTTCAGACTACTCACGCAACGGAAAAGTCCCCCGCACTTCAACCCCCGCGAAATCGGCCTCCGTACCGACTCCGCTTTGATAAAAGACTATCTGCTCCTTCCCGGTGCTACACATATATTAGGGAAATTACTGGAAAAGTATCAGCCAGGTGCTTACGCTGTCCGAGCTTTGATGGATCGTGCTTGCAAGTGTTGCACTGTCAGGTTGTGCTATGAAATAGCAGTAACGACTTACCAAGGCGGATAACATTCGTTGGGAACTGCTTGATATAGCCCCCGCCTCCGCCAACAGCTAGTACACGCCAAGTGAGTAGAGATTGTGAGGATCCGAGGAATCTTATTACGTTTGCCTAATGATACCATCTCTGGAACACCTGCAGTAATGCGTTCAATGTAGGAAATCAGCTTCTGATGGGAAAAAATCATAAATTTGCTGACCAGAATTCTCGGACACTGCGTTCGCGTCACCTCCCGTGGAGTGAGCAACGGAGTCTAGAGCTCGATCTGTTAGATGAAATTAAGGACGAAAATATTCCCCTCACTGGACTGCAACAGTTTACTGATCAGTGACAGGTTGCCGTCATTGCCGGTCCCATCACAGAAGATCAATAACATTTTTGGCATTTTGCTAGTAATGATAAAGATGATATGGGTTGAGACGGTGTGATTAGAGACTGACTTAGCTTGTCACGATAGCTGCTCCGTCCATTAAATAAGTCTGGAGAAGTAAGGAACATTCCAACTGCTCGATATCAGCTGGGCAGGAACACTTCATGTTGTTTCACTTGAAGTGTGGTGGTCCTGGCGTCGGAAGCATTAATTTGGTATTTTATTTTGGTCAGAGACCAAGGATTCTGCCATACCATGGAGTACGATTGGCCGAGAGCAGGCTGCAAACAATTCTCAAGATAATGATCCAAGGACACCCAAAGCTTGGCGCAGGGGATTGTTCTTGCTCTTGGAGAGGTCGGATTGTGAGCACCACCCGTTGCCTTGCTGAACCTGTGCCTATCCGTCAATGCCCATCCGTCAATGCCCATCCGTCAATGCCCCTAGTACAGGCCAGATTAGCGCGTGACATGAAGACAAGACCTTCTTACTGGTGCAAAGTTTTGGGCCGTCGGTGTCAGAAAAGCTACAAGTTAGAAAACATCCCTCACGCAGTTGTGCTGTGAAAATTGGGATGCACTGTCGCGTCGAGCACGCACTGAGGGAAGGCGCCTTGCTTGCATTAGCCAGGGATTCGAGTCTCGACAGGTGGAGTGTTTGATGGACCCTTCAAAGGGACTGCATTGAGAACAGCGCCCATAAGCTGAGAGATGGTAAGTTGCTTGACGCGCGGATATTAAGGTACCGTCGGAACTCAAAAACAGATTCTGGTATTCGGGCGATTAACATCCCTTCCAGCAGCGGGCGTTCCAATGTCGGAGCCAAGAAAACCGATGTCCCAATTCGGCAGAGTTTGAAAGTTGACCGTAATACACGTAGTCCACATATTCGTCCATTGGCTTGGCCGGCGGCCACTATTCCGGCACGCCTAGTCCTTGATTCTGGTGTCTGGACAGTTAATACGCTGCGACCCTTATTGCCACAGGACTATCGTGCCTTTCTCAAATCCCTATATTTATCATAATCATTCACAAACATGGCTCTTGTAGCACAAGTACCTACATGCATACATCCCGTTTCCAGGAGGCGTCGAGGAATAACAATCAGTCCCACCACCGTACTACTGTTCACATGGCTGCAGCGTGAATTGATTCTCGCTAGCGGCGGTGTTTCCTTAGCGAAGCGCGTCGTGTTACACAGTAGTATAACGCACCCAGCCTCTCAATGGGATAATAACGGATCAAAAAGAAGTCATCGATTCAAAAAGTTATCTTTGACTGAGAGGCCAGAGCTACAATAATGAAGTTCTGTATCAGCATTCAAAACCTGACAAAAGGTAAAACATATCGAACCAACTTCTCGACACGGGCTGCTCCTTACCAATGCTACGATCACATTATGCCAAGCTACCAAGGCCGCCGACTTGAACGCTCGTGAAATGTGGCCGAGCGACCTCAACTCTACCCTGAGTATAACAGTTTCGCAACTGTCAGCGAAGACGGTTTTACTTCCAACTGTGACTGAACTTCGATGGGGGTACAATTTGTCCTGAGAACACGAGTCAAAACGGCATCTGCTCCCACAAGTGGGAATAGGTCATCGCACTGGTATGGGAGCTTGATCAGACATATAGGTTCGCGTAGGCACCGCGCTTTTTCCTGATTTGAAGGATGATAGGTAGATTCCTGAAAACCAATAAAGGTCAATGAGAGATGAGTCCTAAACCATTTTGGTCCCAGCGGCAAACTCGAAGTGAATGGTTCATGTAGGCGCACAATTGCTGGAACGGAAGAAATTGGACCGACCCACTGCTCCTGTGCAAAGCTACTATAGCACAGGTGCAAGCTGCACTGGATAAGTATCTAGATGAATGGCCATCACGCCTTTTCGAGACAGCTGGAGAATTGTGCGTCACATTCGGGCATAAACTGAGACTGTCTCGTGTCTCTTCGAGCCCATCTCATTGAGGGCATGGAGTCCGTGTACGAAAAGAACTTGTTCGATACACTGTGGGTATACAGCCTTGATCAGTCAGCCGGTAAGCCACCACTAAGTAAAAGTGAACAGATCGGCTTAAGCCCAGAAGTATTAGATTTGCTTCAGCCAGCATATTCGTTTTTGCAGCAACCTGCCTCGGCCAGAAAGACGATGTTCGTCATGATATTGGCTAGAAAATTTGGCGAGACTGGCCGAGACTGATGGTCTCAGGCAGACTTGTGAACAGCCCTGACCCGGTTGTGGCTTGATGTGTGACAGTTATTACCCACGTGGCTGAGTGCAAGTGATGAGGAGGCGAAACAGCTTGTTTAGCTCATTCACCATTCCCTTCCGCCATTTCTCATCGCCATGCATGCTGCCCCTCCATCTCTCTTCTCACCGACACCTTAACACTAACATATTCTCTAGGGGCCTTCTGAATTGTAATTTTTGGTGACAGTGTTCTGAAGTATCGAGCGGGGATCAGGGTAACGTTTCCTTGCCTTGAGAATCGTGCAATGACGGGGTTGACATATGTCTGCAGCTATGATTGACTCCAAAATGTTCTGTAAAGCTTTCCTGTTAATAGGATGCTCTGCTGGGCATATTGGTTCACCGCAATCGGCATCCGATGAGTGCGATGGGAGCAGAGTCACTAGCGAGTGTGGTGACGACTTCAGCGACACTCCCACATTGCGATAGTGGCCGCAGTGTTTCGTCTTCGCTGACATTGCCCATATCTTACCGTTCGTACATACGTACAGCGCTGCCTTCGTTTGTGAGTCAGCTCCACGCGTCCTCGTGCTCATCCGAAATGCACAGCATTCTCATGGTTTGCTGTTGATTCTTGCAGGAAACATACACATGCACCAGTCAATCGGCCTTTGTTTTTGTTTGGTGCCATTCGAGGTTGACTACAAGATGATATCTCTCTCGCTCCGTGCAGAACTTGCCTGCTGCCGGTCACCGGCATGATGGTGATTGATGAAAGTCGTAGACACGAGTGTTTTGGAGCGCATACATCCACACTTTATTCGACTGGTGCATGTATGCCTTTGTCGTGGCTTAGAAATAGGTGAAAGTCGCATATCCTGGTTGCATGTCACTTCAGCTGATTGTCTGATGCAGGAGGGCCCCTCTATGTTCGTCGCCAAGGATAACTAATTGGATGAATGACGTTGCTCACTCATCGCAATTTTTTAGAGAATCATCAATGTATTTCTTTCTTGGCTGCACAATAAAGGTGTGCGTCTCTAGCACTTTTCACAAAGACTTTCGTCTAATATTTCTTGTTTACCCGCTGTTTCTCGTGCCCTAACTACGAATTCCAGGACATATAAAACAGCTAGAGGATGTTCTGGCAGCTTGATACTGACGTAGCTAGTGTATTAGTCTTGAGGTGTGCAGTGAGATTGTTTGGTCAGGACAAACACCGGGGAAACCCTTAGTATTTGTCAGATTTCTATTGTTTTATCTCGGGCCGAGGACTTTTTCGGCAAATTTCCGACCACGCCGCCGCTGCCACCGACGACGACGAGGAGCTTAACTTGTAGAAGCCAGTCTCCCTTGAACCTATCTTCATCCTGCCACGTCTCCATGTCATGCCCCGCAACCCGAATCTGGGTACCTCGACCCTTCGAAACCGCAATCGAGTTACCAACAAGACACGTCTCAAGGTCATCCAAGGCAGCATCGATGCAGACCCTCTCGTGCTTGACGAGGACGAGGAAAAGGCTAGAATCATTAGCACTGCTGGCGTGGACGCTGAGGACGCCAATGTGAGTCGTTTTTCCTCTCGTCGTCGCTTTCAACGCCCTTGTTGAATGTGCTGACGTGTCTCTTTCTCATTGGCTGATGGCCGTGGGAAATTCCTTATCGATGGCTGACTCATATTTCCACCTTAGGAGCACCACTTGCAGGCGGTACTGTCAGCCGCGTCCCACAGACACCAATCAGTGGGTCGTTCAACACGTGGCGAGAAGGCTGTCGCACCCGCCGCGTACATTCCCACACCAGACTCCACTGGTATCGTCGACAACTATGACGAACTATATCCTTTGCAGCGGTGGCAAGACCCAGACGCATACATCAGATCCTCAGAGACTGTCGATGAGGCAGTCTCAAATGCGCTCATCGATGCGTTCACGTACTACATGGATGAGCGTGACAAGGAGTGGCTTGACAGAAACAATGAAGAGGCGCGTGGTGAAGGCACAAGTGCCCAGGGTGCTCTTTCAGCCGCTGGCACAACAACACGCTCTGGCTTGTCCCAACGAAGTGCCAAGGCCAAAGGCAAGGAGCCTGAGCCGTCACAACCTCTTGCTATTACGGAAGATGAGTTCGAGCTTGTAATGGGCATCTTTGAAAAGGTTACCCATGACACAACGGAGTTCTTGCACCATGCGAGTTTATTTATCTGACCACCACAATGCACCACTGATTCCCATCACAGGGCCTCGAGTCCGGCATGGCGTTTCCTCCGTTTACGGACTATCAAGAAGCATTCACATCCCCATTACCCCCTTCAATGTTTGCCACATTCACGGTGCCGACGTGGATACCGCAACCTGCACAACTACTGCGTTCGGCGAAAGTGATTTATCCGTACTGGCGTGATCGCCGCATCGAAAGAAAAGGCCATCGAATTATACCCATTTTGAATGTGAGTATCTCTCGCTATGTTTGTTTGAATAAAGTTGTTAAAACTTCTTTTCAGTTCGATGAGTCAGACGTGCTTAACGAGTCTTATATTTGCTTCCGCCGCCGCGAGATCAAGGCTGTCAGGAAGACCCGTGCTTCGCAAGCAACATCATCCGATAAGCTTTTACGTTTGCAGAACGAGTTGACGCAGGGTCTGGAGCTCGCCAAAACGCTCCTTTCCAGAGAAAATCTCAAGCGTGACTACACACAGCAGACGCTACAGGTTTGGGATAAGCGCTTGGAGTTCGCGGAGCTTAAGCGCAAATTTCCCTCGTTGGGCACGAAAGAGGACGAAGAGCTGCTACTTGACAAAGAGAGAGTAGCGAAGAAACCCAAGATTGAACCCAATCGTATTACTGGACTCAAGATACGTACGAGAGAGAGCGGGGACCCAGGATCTCCAGCTGCCGCTGTTGAGGCGTCTATCCGGCCCAAGGAACGCCTTAGCCTCATTAATGCAGCCATGGACCGTGACCTTGCAAGCCAAAAGGAACGTGACCACGGGTACGAAGATGTGGTGGAGGTAGGACTACACGCAGTATATACTTCTTCCAACACTTATCATTTCTTTTCAGAATCCATACCAACGCCCAACGTTTTCCTTTCCGCGACGCCACTGGAAGGCAATTTTTCCCTCCTCGCGCTCGTCAACACCATCACCAAATGTAGCGGATGAGGAACCAGAGTTCGTGCGTTATGTCCGCCACCGTGTGACTCGTCTAGGCAATGCTACGATCGATCGTCATGGTGCTTTCATGCAACGTCTTGGAATTTGTAGCGATGACTCCCCGTTCACGCGACGACGGCAAGCGTTCGCACGACGCATGGATGCCATATCCGAGGATGACGAGGAGATGTCGGCTCGTCTACGCGAGCGTTGGAGGTTTGATAAAGACGACGAGCCCACCGTGGGACCTGAGGGTGCCGATGAGCAAGATCGCATTCTCATCGATGACTATGATCCAAAGTATCTCCGTCATATGATGACATTGTTGTCCGATCAAGACCACCAGGCCCTCACGACAGATAACGCCATTGTCGTGACTGTGGACGGCCGTCAACATTCCGTCTCCCCATACCGCCTTGGAGTGCAACCCCAGTACAGTATCCGCCGCGATCAACATGGCGTACAGCGGGTATATCCCGGAGGTATGCCGCTGTCGGCCACTCGTGCAGCCCCCGCGGGCATCCCGATGCCGAATGGTGTACCGATATCCATGCAAGCGCATGTTAAAGCGATGCAACCGCCGTCTGCCATCCCGCAAATGCGTATCTCATCAAACGGTGGCATGCGTCCTCCGGTTGTTGGGAATATTGCATCCCCGAGTGCGCCTGCTGTAGTACACCAGTCCTCCCCTCCTCGCGCCGCTTCCACGAACGGAGTCAACGGAAATCATGCTGGCACTCCTACGCCAGATGGCGACTCAGTCAGGCTGATCGCCGCACCCAATGGTATCGCCGTTAATAGCACCACGACCATCAATGGCACAACACATCAGTCGACAGACGTGCAGATGTCTCCCCCTGCTGAACCTCCCCAATCCAATCAGGCCAGCCCACCAGCACGTCCTAAGGCTGAGTCCCAGCACGTTCCGACATCCGTCCCCCTCAGCAGTTACCACATCCCTATGAACGGTTATCCCCCCCTGCCTAATGGCGCCGTCACGCAGATGCAACGACCGCTAAATGGCTTCACCATGCAGCAAATGCAATCCTTCAAGATGGCAGCGCTACAGAGCGCGGAGGGACGCCCAGCACAAGTTCCGTACCAAGGGCACCTCGTGCCTAATGGCATGCACTTCAATGTGCAGCTGGCAGGTGGCGCCATCAAACTTCCTCAAGGACGGCAGTGGCCAGGCATAGTGTCACCTCATCAGCAGCCTGCACAGCTCAACGAGGGGTCGCCGAGCCCTCATGTTGCGCCAGGCAATCTACCTACGCGCACGCCGTCAGCTAATGGTATGCGGACTGCGAACCGTGCCGGGAGCATCAATGTTCCTCCGCAGGTCGGTCAACTGCTACCAAACCAGTATGTGATGTCGCCCCACATGCAGCACAACAGCCCATCTCCACTCCCGTCGTCCATCCCGCTGCCTTCCCACCAGTCCCCCCCTCGCCCACCGCCCACACCCACCATGAAAATGGCTTCCCCGTCTTTGCAGCACCAGCAGGTAGTACAGAGTTCGCAAGGCGGATATTAGTATGTGCCACTAGGCGTTCTGCAATCGGGTCCATGCGCGCGTATCTCTCCTGTGATCCCTGACATTACCATTCCGTTTACACTCTTTCCGCTCTGTTTTGGTTACAATATCACTCCGTTTTATGTGCTTTCCAGTTATGTATTATTTTCGCAATTTGAAGTATTTTCAGTCTTGCACCTATCATGGCGGTGCCCACAAGGTAACCGCACCCTCACGGGACACACGACCACTTACGCATCGACCAAGTAATGGAGTGTTGGTGGTAAGTGAATTATATATGGGTGCTCTCAGGTTTACTTCCACAGCCATGGATGTGTTGATCACTACGTGCGCCTACATCCATCCCTTGAATAAGCTCAAACCATTTGTATCGGGTTGCAAATCTACACAATGATGAGCAAGTGGCGTTGCTCAGCACTGTGCCACTGACTCAAACACCGGTGACTTGCAAAATACCGCGTTGTTATCTATCAAACATGACTTTTCTGGCCCACGCTCTTCTGTATCAAGGTGTGTGCTGTTTTGCCTATGCTCTCACGGTATCGTCTTGCTTTTGGCGTACAAGTTCAGTTGCTATATATTCAAGGCTGATGTGTTCGAATTGTGCAAACTTTATTTAGGGATCATACATCATGCATCATCGTCCAACCGTGCAAGTATTTCACGTGGGCCGCACAGTCAATTTCACCGCGCTGCAGAATGAACGCATAGCCTTTCGACAAATCATAAGCAACGAGACACAGACGCGGAGCGCTACTTGCAAATGCCTCTCGTGTCTAATGTACCCGAGTTGGTGGAGCGCTGTTTCCAACCGGGTTGATGGTAGCTTCAGTGCCCTGCCGTTCAAAGTCATCACTTGCGACTATTGTGCATGAATTTAACTTGACACGCGCGACGCTGATGAGCTACATAGTTGTAGGTCTCATGTAAGATTCTACCCACAGTTCCGCCCCGTACTTGGGCAGTGCGGATGATCGAATCGTCCGTAATCGATGTCTCACCGCAGGCTCGAGTTTGCTTCCCTCAGCGTAAGTCGCGATTCAACCGAATCGCCGCCGCCGTATACTCAAGGCAACATTCAGGTCGCGATCCGTGCACAACAGCATAGGCTGGCTCCGAAGCTGGATGATCAGCATCACCAAAGATTGTCGAGTTAAACGAAAAGGTTGAAATGGACGCTCCAACTGTTACTCTGATGTCATCAAGCCTCTAGGCCTTACTACTTATCCAAAGCTCAGACCAGTCAATTGAAATATACATAATAGGAACAAAATCGACAACTACCAGTGCTATGTGCATATGCGACACGTACAATATAAGCAATCAATATATATAAACAATAGACACAAAAAGAGTGGAAGCGTCGTCGGGGGATCCGAAGCGAGGCGAGGGGATATCGATAGCAGGGAGGATATCGCAAAATCGGGAAAGCATAGCAGGTGTAGCACAACAACAGTAACTTTTTTTATTTTTCATATGTGAAGTTCGACTTTCTGGGCGTCAAAGGATTGTCTTGCGACGTCGTGTCGACCGAGATGTTCGAGTGGCGTTCGCGCACCTGAAACGCGTATTCTGAGGGCGACTCCTCGATGACGCGGGTGTTGCGGTTCAACATGATCTTGACCCAGGTGGGCACGATGCCGCCGGGGGGGACGACCCAGGGCTCGGACGCGTCGTAGTTGGGTGGCATGATTGTGCCGTTGGAGATCCTGGAGACGATCCAAACAAAGCCATTGATAATGACATAGGAGAACACGCCGACAATGACGCCGTACGCAATGCTGAGCCTTGCTGTCAGTATCTCGAACCCTGGGGGAAATGTTCAGGGGACTCACTTGTATGACAGAGGGATGAACAGGATAGTGAGGAAAGCAGGAACAGCATCGCCGACATAGTCCCAGTTGATATCGCGCACATTGCGGATCATAAGAGAGCCGACGACGACGAGCGCGCCTCCGGTAGCCCAGGGTGGGATGGAGGCAAAGATGGGCGCAAAGAAGATGGAGACGAAAAAGAGGAGTCCAGTGACGATTGCGGTGATGCCGGTCTTACCACCCTCTGCGAGCCGAATCAGATTCAAGAGAACACATTGAAGAAGGCATGGTGATCGTACCAGCAATACCAGTGGCACTCTCAATGAATGCTGTGACAGGACTGGTGCCTGCGAGTGCACCCATGGAGATAGAGAAGGCATCGACACAATATGCGATGGTAGAGTTTTCAAAATCAAGGGTGACTGGATCCCGAAGGCCAGCGAATTTAACCATAGAGTAAAGAGTACCGGTGGTATCTTAACCAAACATTGGTTCCAGATGTAGTTCCATGTCATTGTTGAAACACTCACCCAAGATATCGACATAGAGGAAGGTTATAAGTGCATACCACACCTTTCCTTTACCATAGTTATACTTCGAAGCAAGACATGAGCTTCGCCCCTACAAGATCTGGATTTTACTTACATCTAGTGCATTACCAATATGTTTCAAGGGGTGCCAAGTGACGACCTGTTTGAAGAAGTCGAACAACTGATCGCCAGAGTCATTGTGTGGGAAGTATGTAACAGAGGTGTTTCGCGGCCATGAGATGATGGAAGTGATGAAGATACCGATTAGGAGGGAGCCCTTGACACGGTAAAGCATCAATAGGATCGTGAGGATACTGGGTTATGTTATGCCGTAAGTGTCAAGAAAGATAAGCCGCCGGCCGTACATACCCGCCAGTAAAAATGCCAAGCCACGTGGTAGGACTCCGTAGAACTTGAGAACCACAGAAGTATGGCAGGCTTTCACTCAGCCAATCTAACAAACGTAGGCGATCAGACTCGATGGCGATGTAGCGACATGAAGTGAGCGTACCTGACTCGAGACAGCCACCAAGGCCGACTAAATTGGTCGTGTCGCCTCCAATTACATTCAAGCCACCAGATGCTGTGTGAAAATGATAAATAAAGCAATCATAAAGGACACATGTGGACGAACTTAATCCAATGAACCTGTATGGCAACAGATGATGATGGGGATATCAGTCACAGGCATCATTGATCGGAGGAGAATGACCAACTTACGCAATGTACAGACCGATACCAGCACCGACAGCGAGGACCAGGGATTGCGGCATAATGCGGGCAAGCCATTGACGTAAGCCAAGGAGGGACAGGATGAAGAAGATCCATCTGCAGAGGGCACAAAAATCACGTCTAATGACGCAAAGAGCTCCGCGGGAGAAATTGACGTACCCTTCCAAGAAGACGGCGGCAAGCGCTTCCCTGTAAGTAATAAATCCGCTGCCGTGATAACCGACCACAGAGTATGTGAACTGTGGAAACGGAGACAATGAGCGCGTCAAGATTATAGATATTCATCAGGCTGCTAACGAACGTACATAGGCGTTAAGTCCCATTCCTGGAGCCATACCGACAGGCAAATTCGCAAGGGCACCCATTAAGACTGATGCCAGAGCGGACATGGCTGCTGTGGAAGTAATGAGATCTTGTTTCACCTCTTGGATACATTGAAGATATGTCGGATCAGTAGCACAGTTATTGGCGGCTTCACAGACACAAGTTCCTCCAGAGTCGGATACAATGGAAGCGTTGACCGAAATCTTGCAAAGGCAGATTAATTGAATAGTTGTAATTTGACAGTGACGAGGTGAACACATACAATGTATGCCATTGCCGCCTGAGAATAGCGTTAACAAATAATCTCAACGGTGAAAAATTGTTTCTCACCCAGGTCGTTATACCTGCACGAATATCTGTCTGTTAGACGCAGATCACATCAGACTACGAGGTCTGAAGGAGTCGCAGGACGAGCAACGAACCATAAAGCGTGAACCTTCGCGTTCACGGGCATGACCAGAGCCCTCCAGGCGGAACCATCTTCCAATTGCAGAATCAGCAACCTACAAGGAAGGAAGGCAACTATCAATATCAAGAGACGACTGGGTGGGGGATGTACGAACTTGGGCGTTGAGCCTGTCGGCGAAAGTAAGCATGTCAACAAAGGTGAGGAAAATGAGCGTCAGTTGAAGAGAGTCTATATAACGGATGAGAGTGGGATCTAACGAAGGGCTCCAGAGAGTGAAGCGAAACTCTCACTACAGACATAAGCTGCATAATACTACTATCTCTAGCACTGCATCAACACTGCAGTTACCAAATGCGGATCTTCGGCGACGTCCCGATCAGAACCTATCACGTTATCAGTCACACTAACGTGTCAATTTGTCCATCTTCCCAGGAACTCCCCTTGCCAAGACTTCTGGCTGGTACTCCCCAGGCCGCCCCAGGGGCCAGGGGGTAGCTCTCCATCAAATATCTAGTCCAACATGCGCCATGACTCGCCTTGCCTTGCGCACTCCAGGATAAGACAATCATGTCTGAATTATGGTTTAGGAACCCGAATAGCGTTGACACATTCATTATAATACGTCGTAAAGTTTGGCCTGATCGAAAGCCAACTGATCTGAGTTTCGAAACATTTAAGTTCAGAAGTTCCAGTCTGTACAGAGTTCCTTGCGGAGTTGAGAAGGCTCGGCCTGTTTCCGATCGATCGGATGGGCCTCGGTATCATGGCTAGCGCACTGCGATAGTAATACTGAGGTAATGGATGACTTCGGGCACAAAGGTTTGACATAATTCGGGGCGTATCGTGTCATTCCACATTCGCGATGCTTTTGTAGTTGGTCATGAATTCTGGACGCCGACCTGGAACCTGAGTGTCCTCACTCGCAAATAACTTCTTGCAGTTAATCAGTATTGAACTTATGATCCGTTATCTGATGTTGGATGGCCGGGGATGAATTCATGCCTAGTACCAACGCGGAGCACTTCTGATATCACTGACCAAGAATACACCGCGGCCATGTGCAGCAGAACACAAAGGGAGCACCAAATTCATGAATTAGCTCACTTGAGCCACATCTAAGGCGATATACGACCTACCGGCGCCCCACACGAACAATAAACCATCCAATAGTCACGTATCGATGTCCCGCGTTCATATCGATTAAGAGTCTATGCCTCGATTTGTCATCGGTGAGGGCACCGGGCCATTGGCGAAGAGGATAAATACACTTCTTCTTGAAGTGCCGTGAGGTACACTTCGAAACTTTGGACTTTCAAAATGGGGCTATCCCCAAAATCCGAAGTTCCTCTGACGAAGCACAACTAAGTTTGAAACGTTTCAAAATGATTTCAAATAGTAACATGTCATATGATTATGGATCACCAAGGGGTGCGCAAGACTGTTTCAGACAAGGTCAGGACTAACGGATGACGGTCAATCTAGGCTCACAAATATGCTCGAATCATGGAGGGGCACCGGGGATTCACCGGGGATACCCTGTTGTGTGTTAACCCTATACACGACAAAAATACATCAGAAGGCGAAATGGGCGATGAGCTATTCTTGGGTATTTAAGGCCCATAAGCTCCCATAGTTGTGGTAAGTTGCCAAGAATGTTCAGTTGGAAATATAGATCGGATACTGGTAACCAACATCGTCGCAACGCCGCTGGTTCTCCGACCTAAAACTCCTAGAAAGGACATATTTGAAATCAAAGAATCAGTATGAGGGCATATCTGAGTTGAAGGCATGCCGTATCAAATTCTAGATCAGCAAGTGCGCACTGCGCAGACACTTTCAAGCAGCCTGCCACTGGCCATCCAAGATCTTTCATGTCACAAGGGTACATGCCACATTGATATCAGACAGGCCATGCAAAAGCAAAACTAAAAATTTGGTAAAGAGCACAATGAGGGGAAAGGAAATATTTCAAAGCGAGCCACTAGGCGAGGAGGCAGCAGATTCACCGCCAAGCTATCGCTAAAACTAAAGCATATGAAAATATCCGTTCGGTAGCCAGTATAATTGGATTGATTGACACTTACTCTCACCCGGACCTAGTACCTTCTGGCGCCTACTATACACGTCATTCGAGAGTTGACGCGGCAAATGGGCCCAGCCGACCGCAGACTATACTGGCCTTGAAATTGGATACTGGGGTCGTCCCACTTGCACTGAATGGATATGCAGGATTAGTTTTGAATGGTGTCAAGCCTAGTTGCGAGCACGAAGAATTCTCGTCCAACGCATTTCAAACTGTCCGGACTGCGGCCGTCAATGATGCGGTTTCCCATATGTGACGACTAGGACAAGAGATGGCGTCCATTATTCTGTGGATTTGACAGCGAGCTGCAGAGGAATTATACGACTCCGTCTGGCATTAAGCGCTGAGCACTGGATGAGGACTTCTGGAGCTCACGTGCACAACGACTGCACTCATTTTCAAACCCCGATCCACAACCTTGACCCGAGTTCACTAATTTCAGTCTCGTAATTGATTTATGCATGCATACCGTAGGGCCCAATGGGCAGAGAGTCGGACTTGGTGAGTTCGATGATTCCAATGTACATTAATGTGCTCCAATAGATGATAGATTCCATGCAGATATGATAATGCCGCCTTATATCCCTGCCAGCCTCATTTGAAGGTAGCTTCGAGGCGCACTATTTGCATTCGAGCTCCTGCCAGCTGGTGTATTATAAATTTATCATCGCAGCTGTTTCGGGAGCCTTGACAAACTACCCTCACCAGCCGCGCTTACAGTTACGCGAGGCACATCCAATAATTAGCATAAGACTGGCAAGCGAGCATCTTTGCGATCATCGTATTCAGGTCTGGGAATTTCCCCACTCAGGAGTCAGGACTTGCACAGGACTCTAAAGAGAACCCAACGAGATGCGGAAAAGGAAACATCAAATACATTGTGATCTGATCACAGGTAATTCGGGACCTGAGGTCTGAGCGCGCATGACGTTCTCGGCATATCTCGAGCACTTTAGGTTAGGGTTGAGGTAACTTGCTGCGGCCCATCGTCAGGAGTGACTCTATAGCTATCACTAATCACATTTTGTTCCCCAATTTACCCGGGAACGCTACTGACAAGGGCTGGGCAGTCACTATTATTATGTTCTACGCGACATACGCAAGCCCCAGCACCACCTTGGCGAGTCAGCCGCAAAACAGTTCAAATACCCCAGTGAGTGATTCTTGTTGTTTATCCAAGAACGAAGCGTATGTAACGTTCCACCTTTAGTTCGAGCACGTCTACGACCGACAGGACGTTTAGCAAATCTGACTCGGAGTTTGATCGGAACGATGACGAGAACATCCGAGGTCAATTTTGGACCATATATGAACGGGAGGCCGGGTATCATGTTGAGGAGTTCCTTGAAAAACACAAGAGTGACATGGATATCGTTCTTATATTCGTGAGTATCTGGCAGTTAAAATCTCCATTTCGATGTGTTACTATGTGGAACCGCAGTTCTGACCACGATACATAGTCAGGTCTCTTTTCCGCAGTCAGCACCACTTTCATCGTTTCTCTTCAATCCGGGCTCAGTCCGGACGAAGCTCAGATGACAAACGCCCTGTTAAAACTCCTTATCCATACACTCGACAGCACTGCGTTTGATGGTCAACAGCTCGACCTCCCACAATGGAATGGACCAGGAACAACTGAGATTTGGATACAATGTCTCATGTACGCAAGCCTCAGTACCAGTCTCATTGCTGCACTGGGTGCCGTACTGGGGAAGCAATGGCTGGGGCACTTCATCCGCTGCGGACGTGGGCCGATCGACGTCCGCGGTCGTCTGAGGCAACAGAAGATGGATGGTCTCCAGACGTGGTACTTTAGTGCTGTCTTGGAGTCGCTTCCGTTGTTAATTCAGACCTCCCTGCTTCTATTCGGAATCGCTCTAGGTGCTAGCATTTGGACGCAGCAGCCCACCATTGCAACTCCAGTAGTGTTAACGATGGCATTTGGAGCGCTGTTCTACGGCGCCATAGTCGTATCCTGCATCGTTTCTCCAACTTGCCCATTCCAGACCACTGTGTCGACCATTCTCCGGTCCGTTCTACACAGTATCAGTCGTTCGATGAGGAAATTACATATCAAGCTGGCGGGTCGGGTCCCCTCGATCCTCTTTGGAATAGCCTCTGCTTCCATGCTGTGTAATGATGCAAGCGGGGATAACAGAGACTCTGGACTGCCGCACAAAGTGGACGCTCCTCACGACGCGTCCGCGGTTCGCTGGATACTGGAGAAAACTACGGATCCTAATGTCATTACTTCAGCTGCGCTGATGGTTCCTGAGGTTGAATGGCCCAAATTCATTGACGTTTCTGCTGCAATCATACAACTACGAGATACCTTTCTAGGTTGCTTCGAAAGCACTCAGGGTAGGCAGCCCAAACTTGGGCTTCGTTCAAAGACTCGCGCGCTTGCCTGCGGAAAAGCTCTGCTTCACCTATACTTCATGCGGATGGATGGCCAGGATATGCGCCAGCTGTTCTTTGACCCGTTAGAGTCGGCATCAGCAACACCGGTCGCGACACAGCCTCCCGACATATCTTGGTTCACCTTCCTTGAGCTGCGAGATACCGAGATGCAATTTATCTGCGACATGATAAGGAGTGCCTTCCGACTGAGCTTAGGACACCATCCTTTCGTCCCCAGGATACCCGACTCATACCTGGCGTGGATGTCCTACTCCATCCCGCACTGTTTGCTACATTACAAGCAAGAAAGGCACCTTCGGATGTGGGCTATTGATGCCATCACTCGTTTACTCGTCTTTCCGCTGCCTCCCAGGGCTGTGATTGTCAATTGTTTGACGGCTGCTGCGCTCATGATCGACATCCCTCTAGAGGAGGATGCTCTTGTTCGTCTCGATAGGGGGTGAGCCCGTGGCTTATACCTCATTCAGTGTTGGCTAAAATTTGTTCTACAGAGATGAACTTGAATCTATCCTGGTGCAAGTTCTGCAAGGCTTGCAGGATCGGGATCTACAGGCAACGCTGGAACAAGGTTTATCAGCAGAATCATCAAATGACTCAGAGGGTGGTCTCGAAGATGTTGATATCGCGATGCTCTTCCGCCCTCTCTCGGTTCTCATCGAAGTCGTCGAGTATCGTCAGATATTTCGCGATCATAATCTACCTGCTTGGGCCCTGCAACTTTGCAGACGTATGGTGCAAAGAGCCAATATCAAACTCCCCTTGAATCCAATTGGCTCGGATCAACAATACCAGTGTCTCAGCAGCGCCAGAGCTGCACTTCACCTCAGCATCGTTGCTGACGCGGACCTCAGATACGGGGCTGGTGATTGCCGCGCAGTGTGGAATTCCATCAGATTGCCCATTGGCCATGGAAAACGCCGCAGGGAAGACTTCACATGGTTGCATGACTTCATTGTTCATCATCGGGATACCAAGGACTACCTTGCTTTGGGCGATGCTCTCCAAGCCATGAGCAAGGTTGGCGAAGTAGGGTGGCCTGAAAATCTGATGCAGGTGTACTACTCGAGCATCTGTGTAGCCATGAGTCCGGATATGCCCGCCCGAACACGTCACTCTGGAATGGCGGCGCTTCATGCATATAGGAGAAAGGTGGCTTCAGATGATCTAACGTCGAGCATGATGGCCAATGTCTCGCTTGCGCTGTCCTCTACCGCTGCTCTTACGATTGATCCTCATGTGGACGACGAGTCCTCTCATACGTTGCCCCTCTCTGAGAGTGCGCGATCATGGGAGCGTGACCTGTGTTACCTCCAGACTATCTTTGCGCTCCAGCAGGCGCGCAAATGGGACGAGTATTTAGTGAACGACGGGCACCTTGAGCGATGCGCTGCGATTGCTACCACACTGGCACAGGAGAATCGCAGCGGGAATACGCGGGTGCTGTCTCAACTGAATGCAGGACATCTTTCGCTTTACCTTGCAGCCATTCTCATGGGGGAACAGCACGATACCGCCTTTAGCACGGATGCAGCTGGCAGTTCCACGTCGACAGCTACAGCTGAGTTCTGCTGGAAACTCATCCGCAAAGCTTGGGCGTATGCATCATCGCAACGGCTGGACGAGGGTGTCCAACTCGTCGTCCCCATCCTCGTGCAGCATACCTTGCGACATATGAAAGGAGGACAACAGACTGTGTCGCGCTCCATGGAAGCGGCGGTATCAAAATCACTGGCTGCACTGCGGTCGGTACCAAGTGTCGATGTGGATGATGATCAGGTTAATGAGTTGACGGAGCTGTTGGGATTGCTGGAGAGGGTGGAGGGTGCGACGAAACTTCACGTCGGGAGTTGATGTAGGGTACATATCTTAACAAGTTCATGTGACCCGACAATATCGGGCGCTACGCATTTCACTAAATACGGGCAGACTCCCTCAGTATGTCGAAATGGCGACTTGTTGCGGGAAGAAGGAACGAGAACGATGGTGATGGATGGCTCTTCGGACCTAGTATCCGAGAGATTGGGGAACCCCTGGAAATAAGCAAGGATACCAAGCTTGGCGTTCATTTAAAGTGGAAGCTGGGTCGAGGAAGTGGTGAGAAGGCCCAGACTCGGATGTACCAACTGAATTAGTATATGTGTAGTAGAGCATGGTGTCAGGGGGAGATTCGGATATTATGATAAATAATCATGAACCCGTAAATGCATGTGCGCCCAGTATGAGACGTCTCAGTGATGGCGATGATCGAATTCAACTTGTACAGACTTTATTGCATTGTGACCAGAGTGCTAGATGTCAATGGAAGCACACATTAACGATTCAGAGACCCCTCGTACCAACCTTAGGGACGCCATTCGCTCAACCAAACATCTCTTGGTCCTGGAAGCAGACTCTTCTCCCTCCGGATGTACTGACCGTACTCCATCTCCCCAACCACCTCCCCGTGGCTGAACACCACCTTACCCCTAATGATCGTGTACCGCGGCCAGTTCTTGAACTCAATTCCCTCAAACGGCGTATAGTCGATAGCATGGTGTAGCATCTCATTCGCGAGCTTGAATGGCTGGAACTTCGTTTGCGGGTACCAGATCACTAGATCAGCATCGAAGCCAGGGGCGATGCTGCCCTTTTTCTTCAATCCGTAAAGCTTAGCGGGGTTTGTGGACGTGACCTCCACGAACTTCTGTGGGGATATGCGCCCAGAGAGGACGCCACCCGAGAAGAGAAGCGGAACACGGGTTTCCACACCAGGTAGCCCATTCGGGATAAGGCGGAATTTACCGTATGGAAGGTTTCCGTCTTTGAGCCCGCGTTGCTTTCCGTTTGGATGGTTGAACTTGGAAGGAGAGTGGTCTGAGGAGACGATAGTAAATGTGCCGTTCTTGACCCCAGCCCATATGGCGTCTTGGTCCGACTTGTCCTCCCGGATCGGAGGTGAGCATACGCACTTCGCGCCTGAATGAGGCCCGTAAGACAATAGATAGCATGTCAGAGGAGTCATTACCTTCGAAGTCCCCCTTCCGCATCGAATCAGCCAGAAGGAACATGTACTGGGGACACGTTTCACCGTAGATCGGAAGCAGCCTCGTTTGTGCATCGCGGATGTGTTTAGTGGCAGGCCCGCCAGATATGTGTACGAGCAGGATCGGCGTATCCATGAGCTCGGCCAGACAGATGACGCGGTTCTATTTCAGTGTGAGCAGGTCATTTCAAACAAAGCAAGGTGAACCCACCGTCGCCTCAGCCTCCACGATCGGAGGTCGAGATGTACCATGGTGGTAAGGATGCGTCATGAGCTTCTGCTCCAGATGCTGTGTCATCCAGTCAATGACATCGGCATTCTCGGCGTGCACCATCGTGGTGATACCAAGTTTCCGAGCAGAGTACATGACATCGAGAATTTGGTAATCTAGAAGCCTCAATGGCT
>QFEN01000002.1:582-20492 GCA_003316125.1 Auricularia polytricha
CAGACCTTGAAATAGAAGGAACGACTATTTTCATTCTATCAAGGTCTGATTACGGGAGACTAACCAACACCACTACCATGAGAACAGCCCGTGGAAGTGCTAGGGGCCACACGCGGGGGCAACCACATGCTCGTAGACGGGCGAACACTTCTCACCAATTGCAAGTTGGGGATTCAAAATCAGGGGCTGCTCCTCATACACAAATGGAATACATTTCATCAGTCAGCCGGAGCAGCGGGCTCGAGAAAGGCGGGGATGCGTAAGATCAAATTCCTCGACTCATTCTTAGAGCTTACATTTCTTAGCTAGCTTGAAGGATTTCAAGGTGCAAGAGCAGTACAGAGTGTTCGTGACTGAGAAGGTGGGCATTGGGTGTGCTTGATGGCATTCGGGATGAGGCTTTATGCAAATTACAGTTACACAAGTTCTGGACAGAGAAACAGACGAAGGATGGGCAGGAGAACATTTTGATCCTATTTCGTGAGTCCTATGTTCCTTCTTGATCAACAATGTATTCCAAACTTTGCTGGACAGGAAAGCTTAGAGAAGGGATCTTCGCGTCCAAGCGGAGTGATGCTTTTGCAATCGAAGGTACGTTCTTTTGATCTTGCATTGATATCCTCATCATCAAGATATCTTGCAGTGTACGAAACCTCTCTTTGCCTCTCCTCGCTATTCGACTCTCCGATCCAGACATCTTCTATTCTCTCACACCTCCTCCCTGAACTCTACACCTCCGCATCAATCCAGCCTCCAATCGCCTTCGTGCTCATATCGCTCCTTCACCACCTGATCGCAGGATATCCATCGCAAAAAACCTACTTTGAACATCTTTCGTGCCTCTCGCCCAACGTGTTTGACAGGACATCGGCAGCGTATGCATGGATATCAAATCTAGCAGCGAGTCTCCGTACCCTTAACCAGATTAGGTTTGAAGCGCTTTCACGGCACGACGTATACAGGCATATCCTCACTGTATCCAAATCATCTGACGAGACATATAATGCGTTAGATCGCCTATCACAAGATGCGGTGCACGCGCTCGTGGAGCGGCTGAGAAGTAAAGCGAGGGATAAGGCGTGGGTGGTGCTGCGCAGTGCATATCGGGAGATATCAGCTTCAGAAGAGACCCGGACTTGGATGGTCAAGTGTCTACTGCTTTCAAGCAAGCAGGCGTCTGCATCGGGTCTTTCTTTGGAGGAGTGGATGGATGGGCGGTGCCGAGACGGTCACCTTCGGCCAAAGGAAGGGGCAGCAGGAAAATGGATTGTATGCAAGGTCAGATAACTGTCGCTACTTATGTTGATGTTGATCTAGTGTACGATAGAATGTTCATGATAACTTATGATCTCAGGTTGTCATCAGGAGATGTATGTGGTGTACATGGTGCAAATTCTTCCTCCACTCTTATGCGAGTCTCAGCCGACATTCATCTTGCCCAAGCGCGACTGGTTCTGCAGCCTTCTCGGGGTTGGTTTCTCCTCCATGAAGTTTTTTCCCACTTTGGTGACTCTTCGCCCTTCCTCTTCCATAAGAATGATCTTGTTTTCGTGTGCTGCATGTCGTCCGTTTGACCCACGACGTTTGAGCACGTCCAGCAGTCCTCAGTTTGTACGGGAGGCGATTACATAGTAAGCCCTGTTTTTTTTTAGCTCTCGAAGGAAGTCTCTGATACATCATCATGATAGTATGCATTAGCATGGTGATCGATGTACGTCAGCATAATAAAGAAGAAACGATTATCTTCTTTCTATGTGGTCTGCCTAGGGGGAGACTAGACACGTCATATCACTTAAGGCTGCTTTCTCCTGCTAACTTTAACAACCAAAAGGGCAATTCGTGGAAGTGACAGGCGGGTCTTGGGTCCGATGTATCATGTCTCCGTGCACTGACGGCGGCTTGGAATGGGCTGTACATGATTCCTTCGGTTACTCTATGAAGGCCTCGACGGGCCTTTTGCGCCCATTCGTACCTGTTCTTGGTACCATTCGTGCCTGCCCTTCGTTCCCAGCTGCCATCCGTGCCCCTTTGTGCCACTCTCCCGACCCTGCCCTTCATGCGCGAAGTTCACATACTGTATGTATCTTTCTCATCGTTCCTGTTCCTCGACCTTTGTCTGACCTCCGCTACCGCGCCCGAACTGCCTCAGGTGTATTGCCTCATCCTATTTGGTGCAAAAACCCTGTCATGGGTCTGGAGTACCCCGCATTCCACGTCTGCACTCATTCCGATGGCCGTTGTTCTCGCAAGTGACGCGGATACTATACGATGACCTCGGACGGGGTTTTTTCCGGGGCCCTCGCTCATTGACTGGTTCTTTTTTTACGCATTATACTGACAATGAGCCTGTCCAAGGACCTATCCCCAGCACTATATAAACATTGACAATGCCTCTTCACTTTGTTACCCCCGAATTTTGTTATCTGAAACCACTCAAATCATGTCACGCGTCGTTATTAACAGTGTCCCTTTTACCACCCATCTGCGCGCCGCCAAACATGATGCAAAGGGGCTTCTTCAACGAGATCGAGCCCGCGCACAGAAGTTCCTGGCTGGCAAGTACCACAATAACGGTACCACCACCGCTCCCTCTAGTACAGTACCTTCTGGCACAGAAGGTAGTATTGCCCTTGTCGATGCCATCGATGCCATTGATACAGGTGTCTCTTACACCATGAAAGTTGGTGTCGGAAACCCAGCGACTGAGTATACACTGGTGATCGACACTGGTGAGCGGAATACCAGTGATGTGATTAAACCTGGCACTCATTTGTCTGTCTTCAGGTAGCGGGCATACATGGGTTGGCGCACACAAGAAGTACAAGCCCACTGAGGGCAGCAGCCACGACACTGGCAATGCCATAGTAAGCTAACTATTCTCAGTCTTCTCCTGCTGTTGATAGACTGGTCCGGAACCTAGAACGTCGAGTATGGTGAGGGGGCTATGTCCGGAGAGGAATGTGAGGACTATATCTATCAGCTATGATCGTCCTAATGTTTATCAGATACCGACACCGTGATCCTGGGACCGAACCTGGTTATCAAAGATCAAGGTATTGGTGTATCTAAATCTGTGACAGGAATAAAGTACTTTGAGAACATCGATGGTATTTTGGGGTAGGTCTTGGTCCGAGAAGCAACAACCGATAGTATTAAATCTCTTCGCAGTCTCGGTCCTGTAGACCTTACACGCTGGAACGTGGACAACACGTTCGAGGTGCCTACTGTTACCGACAACTTGCACTCTCAACTTAAGATTCCTCGTATAATTGGCGTCTTCTATCAACCGTCCTCCACCAGAAACGTATCGAATGGAGAGATCACATTCGGTGGTTTTGATAAAACCAAGTTAACACATATATTCCTTGACTCCAACCTGGTCTGACATTTTATGTCAGGTGCACTAGCGATCTCAACTTTGCTCCACTCACCACCACCGAAGATGCCTCCCTGGTAAATTCCGTAGCAACCTGATATTGTTTTGTTTTCTAAACTTGACGATCATCAAGTACTGGGGTATCAATCAGTCGGTGTCATACGGCACTGACCCTAATGATAAGCTCTTGGATGCGGCTCCAGGCTTCGTCGACACTGGTGTCACCTTTATTCTCTTTGCCACTGGTACGTAAGCATATCTGTTGTGCCATTTGATACTTACCTGAGCGCGAAGAGGCTTTCAAGGCCTATAAGGAGAAAACTGGTGGTATTTACGACGAGTGAGTTCAGCTCTTTGAATCGCCGGTGTTCTGTTGATTTGTGCGGAACAGTGCCACAGAATTATACACCATCACAGAGCAACAGTACAAATCTCTTCAAAGTTTGTATTTCAATATCGGAGGCGTAAGTAGCTGCTCTCGGATGACAAACCTCCAATTAATCTGTTGGAATAGGTCACCTACGAATTGACTCCTAACGCTCAGATCTGGCCGCGTGGACTGAACACCTTCCTCAAGGGAGGGCAGGAGGACAAGATTTATCTCATTGTACAAGACCTTGGTACACCACTCGGGTCTGGGTTGGACTTCGTCAGTACGTCCCAAAATATGTTGCTGTCGGCTGTTTCTTACAAGCGTCCTGCATCCATTTCAGATGGATTTAGCTGGCTTCAGCGCTTTTACACCGTTTGTGATGGCGAAAGCAAGCAGCTTGGCATTGCAACTACGGCATTCACCTATGCTAAGACTAACTGACTGAGGCATGGGCCCGGGTTACACTGGCCAGAGCTAACCTCGTTCATCAAGTTTTGATTTTTCTTTGTTGATTTTGAGTTTGATGTATGAATGGGCACAAAATTATTTAAATTGTACATGAAGTAGACGTGTAACCGAAATGCTTAGACTTGTGTTTAGCATTTGTATACGAGGAGGTCATATATGTTGTTGAAATCAGGAATGATACATGGATAACACCAGCATTGCCCTCGAGCTCGGCTACTACCAGGTTGCACTTGGCACAACCAGGCACATCTATGAACTTGGCACAAGCGACCAGCCTCCTAGTGAGGGGCATTTGTGATTAGACTGGGTGCTTCACAAGACGGAGTTTGAGAATCACGCCTGGTGCTGGCAGTGTGTGCATGAATGTCGTTGAGGTGTTTGGTTCTGTAGTAGCCCATGATGATCATGACAGTTAGCATCATAATTGTTCTACCAGTGGCAGTGCAATATCATCCTTCAAGTAGTACTAGTTGGTGACAGTTCCTGCCACTCCACTTCCTCGGCACTACTTGTTGGACTCCAGCCTCGAGCCCTTGACCTCTTCGCGTTGTTCCTTTTTTCCATTCTGCGTTGACAAATACCCTTAGTTACTGTGTCTGGAGCTAGGCGCGGCAACGATCAAGTTTGTGGACAACCTCCAGCCGTTTGTTTCATATGTCACGGCCTCACCCTTTACTCTCCTTTGAGGTAGATACCTCAGGACAAGACACTTCCCTCAAACACGATAATTTTGATTCAGAGGTTCAAAGAACTTGGTATCATTACCTACCGCTATGTTGTACGTCCTCGCATCGCGCGACTACCCTCGTTGACGCACTCAAAACACTCACAGTGCTACTTGTTCTCATGTTGGCTCCCCATCCTTCGTTGCTCATCATTCTCACAAACCACTATCTTTTCACATTGAACAAGCCCGTCGCCTTCATTATCCATTTCTTGATCATTTATACCCTTGAATTCTTCGCCTTCGCTTCCTTGATGGTTTGCGTAGTTCGTGATCCCGGTCCAGTGTACTTTAACGCTTCCGACCAGGATTCTATCCAGCAGCGTGAAGATATGGGCCTCGCGGAAGCTTTGATGACCATGGAGAATACCGACGACGACTGTAGTCCTGACAAGTTTTGTCGGAAATGTTGGGTGCCTAAACCGGAGCGCGCGCACCATTGCAGTATCTGTGGTCGTTGTGTGTTGAAGATGGGTGAGCTTATACATTTCAGGCAACTACGTTGCAGGCTTACCATACTAGATCATCATTGTCCTTGGCTTGGAGCTAAATGTATCGTAAGTAGTAGATCAAGCCTGCTGTATATCCATTTATACCGTCTCGCTTGCAGGGATATAGAACATACCCAGCATTTGTTCATTTCTTGACTTGCATGACCGCTTTCTCCGCATATATTGCTACTATATCTATTTCCGCATTCTGGTGGTCTTTCAATAACCCACTTCGGGTTCCGGTAAGGAGTTTTGAATGTGCTTGCTGACTTTCTGAGACTTATATGGTTGTTCAGGACCAGGCCACCCCCGTTCATGAATTGTTACTCGCCGCCGCTGGCGTGATATTTACTCTGGTTGTTGGTTCCTTCTGGGTATACCATATCTACCTCATCACGTATGTAAACGCACAACTTTAATGCTTATTATCATGTGCGCTAATCACAAAATAGCACTAACCAGACTACTGTCGAAGCCCTGTCACCATTCTTGTTATTGAGATATATTCCTGCGTTGCCGGCATCCATGAAGTTGTCTGATCCTCCAATGGAGGAAGAGTTGTCATACAATCAACGCAGAGTAGTCCGTGAGGCACATAGGTTCGTACGCATGTACGATGTCGGGTGGCGGAGGAACTGGGCACAAGTTTTCGGATGGAGCAAGCCGCGAGGGTGGATTATTCTTCTTATCATTGGCGGCTCTGGGTAAGTTGTTTTTATGTACCACCTTTCTTTGCCAAACTCAACGAGAGGATCCATGCAGGAACGGTGATGGGCGGTCATTTCCACGTAATCCACGCTCGCATGAGATGCTGTCGCAGCTCGCAGCCCGCCTCGAGAAGGAGGCTTGAAATAGAATTGTTGGGTGCTTCGGTACATATGCTGCTTAATGTTATTACAACCTGATGTACTTCCGTGAGAATGGAAAGACAGCAAACAGACAAGGTACGCTCATCCAGTGTT
Organism: Auricularia polytricha; assembly: GCA_003316125.1. Classification (NCBI taxonomy): domain Eukaryota; kingdom Fungi; phylum Basidiomycota; class Agaricomycetes; order Auriculariales; family Auriculariaceae; genus Auricularia; species Auricularia polytricha. Next base: position 6,977 of record QFEN01000002.1, read on the forward strand.
TCTATGATTGATGAGTACTAAAATATGACAGTGTTCGTGGACATTATTTGATGCTGGGTCAACGCGCTGCAGAACAAATCAACTTCGGCACAAAGATCTGCTGTTTGTGATTTGTCCAAAAAACGTCGGCCGAGTCTGGATTCTGCAGGTGATACCCTTCCTTGATATATCTACGCATTTCTACTTGGAAGTTAAGGTCCTCTTTCAAGACTTTAGCTGAGGTGCCCATTACATCTATGTAAGCCATATTTCAGCTTGTGTCGCTGTTCTACGATTCTGCGCCTTACACATTATCTTTGGAGTATACCAGTGTTTTTTCTGTGTGATAAGTTGTATCTTCAAAATCATCAAGGTAAGCGGCGTGCCTGTGTGTCCTTGGGTGACATTGGCTCGCTGACAGTTGATGAAGCATGTATATTGGACCGCTGAACCAACGATCTCACATCGGTGGTTGTTGTGGAACTCAACTACTTAACGCACAAACGTTCTCTAGCGTGCGGCATGCTCCCGAAGTCGGGCATCGTGTCAGTAGGTCGGCTATTTGACGGGCGAAGTGATGGAGAACCAGAGAGAACCAGGTAGGTATGGCTACATTCTAAAGGTCAATGATCGCAGAATTTGAATCAGGTGTCAGAACGGGGAAATGCCTCCCGGCGAAGTGCGAAGGTGCATGGGTTACCATCTTTTGTCACTCCGTCAGCTCACGAGGTTATCTCATGCATACTTATGGCATAGTCTAGCACTATGACCGGTTGGAGCAGGACGGGCGTATTGCAAGTTTTGGTCCCCAAGACAATGATTACATAATCAACGCAAATCACTCGAACCCCTGTATAGCCGAAGCGTACGACTTATAAGGGGATGGCTCATGGAATCCCCAGTCCTCCAGATCGCTAACGGTCACTTTCCAAGGAGGTCTTCCCGCTCACAGTGCGATACCATGAGCACGCTTCAGATCGTCGATGTTCGACCCCATGACAAGCCCTCTTCCAGTAGTTCCGATGCTGCCAGTGACATCCAGTCGCAGATCATCAAAGGGCTGATGGCTGCTACACATGAGAAGACATTGCCTACCGTGATTCTCTACGATGAGCACGGCTTGAGGCTGTACGACAACATTACGACTAAGGCTCCAGAATATTATCTGTTTGGCGCGGAGGAGCAAATTCTCCGAGACCACGCGAGCCAAATCGTGGATGTCATGCACCAGCGTACTGGAGGTGTTGCTTCAGGAGAGGTCGTGCTTGAGCTCGGGGCTGGGTGAGTTTTTTTGGCTAGGTGCTTTAATTTGCTGCTTCGTCCCGCCTGTCCTGTCTGCTGCGATGACACAATGTGCATCTGATGAAATGGCACGCGGTCACGATATGCTTTGTCCTCGCGCAAGGCATTATCACGTGGCATTACGTCGAAACAATTGCTGATGTAAAGTTTCTTCTTATTTGTAGCGCATTGCGCAAGACATCCTACATCCTTAATGCGCTTGCCAATCTCGTTCCCTTCGCCCCGCCTGTTATCCCCATAACATACTATGCTCTTGATCTTGAAGAACGTGAGCTCAAGCGTACTTTGATGGGGCTTCGCGAGTCTGCAGTTGGTTCTATGCTTGTTGGCAAGGTCGAGACGAAGGGCATGCTTGGAACGTACGAGGCTGGCCTCAAATTTATTGAGGAAGGCGGTCTTCAAGAGACTAATCTTGCGGACGGCGCTTTTCCACTATCGTTTGGATCTTACAAGCTCGACAGCACTCCCCGGGACTCCTCTTCAACTTCGACAGGCTCTTCATTTCCCGATTCTTCGGACACTGAGATTACATCTCCGTCCACACCAGGCAATAGTCAAACTCCCTTGCATTTGCTCTTCCTTGGCTCCTCGCTAGGCAACTTCAAGCGCAGAGAAGGTGCCGAGTTTCTGCGGGCGTTGCCATTAGAGCTCGGAAAGGATACCCTTCTTCTTGGCTTGGATCATGATAATGGTCGCGAAGAGATTGAACTGGCCTACAATGACCCTCATGGTCACACTCGAGATTTTATATTGAATGGATTGAAATCCGCCGGGAGGGCACTCGGAGACGAGTCCATACTCGCGGAAGAAAATTGGGAATACGTAAATACTTATAACGAACTCAAACGTAAGCACCCCTTATCAGTGCGATTAATGGTCAATCCGGACAGTCTGTAGGTCGTCATGAAGCGTACTATAGGTGCACCCGGACGCATGGCATTAACCCTCCGATGGCGCCCGAGTCAATCCAGTTTTTGGAGGGCGAACTTGTTAACATGGAAATCTCGCATAAAGTACGTTGCATACATTGGATAGCGGATAATTCACGAACAACAAGCTTAGTTCTCAGAAAGCGATACACACGCGCTATTCACCGAGGCCAATTTGCGGCCTATTCAGCGATGGATGGACAACACAGGACGTTACTCACTCTGGCTCTTAGAACGTCCGCCCATCGTATTTCCGTTGCTTGACTCGCCATCGGTGGTGTCTGGCCACATTACCAAGTTCGGTATTCCCTCGATAGAAGACTGGAGCAACATGTGGACTGTTTGGGACCTCATCACGCTGCGGATGATACCCCCTGCAATGCTTTTTCAGAAGCCGATTGATTTGAGGCACATTTGTCTGTTCTATCTCGGTCACATTCCAACCTTTCTTGACATCCATCTATCTCGTCTCCTTGACGAACCTCACACCGATCCTCAGGAATTCAAGGTCAGTTCACATTTGGAAGACATGATCAGCGACTTACACCTTATCTGCAGTACGTTTTTGAGGTACGAAGTAATTATTTCCCCAAGAATAGGTACAGCTAAACTTGATTGCAGAGAGGCATTGACCCCAATGTTGACGACCCGACCCAATGCAACCACGTACGCCTTATCGTTCCGTTCATTCGTCCAGCCTAACTTTACCCGCAGCCCCACTCAAAGGTTCCCACGAAAGATGATGATTGGCCCTCCCTTCATAGTATTCTGGCCTTCCAAAACCGTGCCAGGGATCGCCTTAGGAAGGTTTACAGCGATATCGCTGGAGACAAGATTCCCTTGACTAGGAAGGTGGCTCGTGTCCTGTTTATGACGTTCGAGCATGAAGGTTTACATGCCGAGGTAACGTTGGCTCTCGAGAAGTTGGTGTAATATGCTGAGGTTGCCTCAAGACGCTCTTGTATATGCTAGTTCAGCGTGCAGGGACGGGGACGATTCCTCCACCCGACTTTTCTCCTCCCCATTGGGAGTCTCTTGCAGCGCAGTGGCAAACAGCACCCAAGCCTGCTGTATCAACCATTCAAATAGGCCCTTCAACTGTTACGCTTGGTATTGACGACATTGAAGAAGAGGACACCGATCCTGCGAAACGCTATGATGTCGCTGGTCATATTTTTGGGTGGGACAATGAGAGCCCGAGTCGGGAGGCCGAAGTTAAAGCGTTCCGCATCGAGTGGCGGCCGGTGACTAATGGAGAATTTTACGAGTTTTACAAAGGTGCTGGGCAAGGTAAAGTCAAGTTCCCTGCGAGTTGGGATGATCGTAATGGAGATACCTGTGTAAGTCGTATTCAACCTAGCTTCCGCGTTTAATCCCAACATTCTGCAGGTGCGGACGTTATATGGCCCAGTTCCCATCAAGATCGGTTGGAACTGGCCGGTTATTACTTGCTATGATAGTCTTTCAGTGTATGCGAGTGTCAAAGGCGGACGCATTCCAACCGAACCGGAACTGAGGGTCTTCTTCGACAAATTTTCTTCTGGGTATGAAGGGGGCGCCAACGTCGGATTTAGGAACTGGCATCCCGTTCCGTACGTATATCCTCGTGTGGATGATTGGCGTAATAACCATTTCATATTAGGGCTACTACCGGCGGAAGCAAGCACGGTGGGAAAGGACACAATGGAGGGGTGTGGGAGTGGACTTCTACTGTCCTTGACAAGTATGATCGTTTTGTACCATCGACATTGTATCCGGGGTAAGTGCGAATGGTTCTCGTATAACAGCCCACTAACGTACTCCACTCAGGTATTCTGCTGATTTCTTCGACCAATCTCACCAAGTGGTGGTATGTGTCTTGCACGAGTGTTTCCACATCATCTTACATTTATTAGATCGGAGGATCATACGCGACCATTCCCCGCATTGCCGAAAGGAGGAGTGTACGCAATTGGTACCAACGGAATTACCCCTACTCTTGGACGAGCGCTAGAATTGCTTACGACGTGTGAAACAAACACCGTCGGTTGTTATTTGGACATATCGACACTTGTAATACTAGTTATATGTACACTATCCCATCATAGCGAATATAAATAAGACACTCTCTTGCTTCAGAAGGTTCTTGGATTAAATGCCTCCAAGAATGAAGCCGGCTCCACTTCTTCGTTAACCTTCACCACAGTAGTTGCTACTTCCATATGCTCTCCCTCCTTCGCACGTTTATCATTTAGGTAGTTTTGAGCGTACTGCAGCGCGAGTCTTTGTTGGGGCTGTGGTACGTTCTTCCCCAGCCAGGTGTAAACCGCTGGGAATGCACGGTCGTCCAAGATGAAAACACCATCAGATTGAAGTGAAGTCCTCTCTGCAGCGACAGCGACGACCTGCCAGCCATTGACATCTCCGTTCAGTTTGTATAACACCGGGGGGTCGATCGGAGTCCCCTGGTTAGGCGGTAACGGTATGTCCTTCACAGGAGACGTGATTCCTGCTGCTTCACGGAATTCTTGTTCCTCTGGAGTCCCCTCGTCTGCATGGTTATCGTTAGCGCACATGAAATCGCAGATTAGTCGAGTAATACACTCACCAAACACTTGAAATTTAGCCTGAGGAACCCTCCATTGTCCCATATACATCATATATTCAGCTGCCTTGTACCTCGCCCAAGCAGTACTCTTCTTCGTGTTATATTGCCAGAAGAGAGGACCTTTGTCGAGTACATAGACGACCCCCTGCAGCATAACCAACCCCTCGAGAGGTACTTCGCGCACTATAAGCTGCTTCCCGTCCTCTGATCGTGTCTTGAGCAACTTGTGCCGCGTCGTAGTCATCGTGTACATCTTCTTCTCATCTTCAGGCAACATCGTGAGGACACTGTGAAATCCTGTCGATACACCGCCATGCAAGATCATGAAGTGTGGGAAATAGGATTTGTATCGAGGGGATTCGTGGTTTTGGATTTCGCGGTATAGTGTCGCTTTGCCTCCGAGGTCTGATGGGTGTTTTGAGCATCGTTCATGCTTAGAGTATATGAGAAGATAACCCACGCTCGTCGAGCTCAGCGGTTTTGAATGCAGCCATGGCAGCTTCATCCTGAGTCGTGTATTCTCCTAGCCAGAAATGCAGATCGTAGCGGAGCGCCTGATCCTTGCCATCAGGCCGGTACGTCTGCATGAAAGAAACATCAGAACTCGGGCTCTCGCACATATCGTCCCAGTCCCAATCGTTACTCACATGCAAGACAATGTATGAATCACCATCGTAGAAAGTCCCATAATTCTTCTCATGCGCCACCCAGTCACTGCAATCGATGATAGTAAACTTCTCTATCCTCCAGATCTGAAAACCAGGTATAACACCAGCTTTCGCCCAAGCTGATTCTTTAGCGCCAGCGTGCTCGCGGACGCGTCTTTCGAGCTGTACATGAAATAAAGCCAAAGCGTCAACGAAGCGATTCCCGACACTCACATCAGAGCCTAAAAGCACAATGTTAGAATCCCTAACGTCGTACACAGGCATTATACGCAGAAATCGATATTCACGATGGCGGTAGGGTTAGAGTAGATAACAATGAACACAGCACGCTCCACGTGTCTACACAAAGCGCTGGAACAGCTTTTGACTTCATCACGGAATGGGAATAAGCTGTGACACAACAAAGCGCTTATCCAGAGTGCACTGCCATCATCGCCTGGACCCAGAACTATAGGGAGCTATCAGAACCGGAGGTATCAAAGGCATCGATCATCGTTTCATCTTCATCTTCTGAATCTTCTGAATCTCCTGAATCTTCTCCCCAACGTCTCACTGCAAACACATCTGCTTCGCCCTCTTCTCTCAAAATACTACCACGTTAAATAAGTATGAGAAACAGTCAATACCGAGGCAAAGGGACTTACTGATCAAAAAGCGAGATCGTCTCATCCTCTCCTGCATCCTCTCCATTCTCCTCAGTTTCCTCATGGAGCATCGGATGTGGCCCAAAAAGCGCTCTCAGGAACGTCCTTTGCGCTGCTAAATCTTGCGGCTGAAGCGTCCTCACGGTCGATGGAGTGGGAAGAAGATTTTGAGCGGCAGGCGATGAAGGTGTAGGGCTATGGAGCATAACTTGTCGTTCGACACCCGAAGTCACGATATGTAGCAAGGACGGATGGATCGCAACAGAATTCACGATTGATTTATGCCCTCCAATTGATTGTCAGCGACAAAACCCCCAAACCAAGCATGATGATAAATAGATACCATTTAGTCTCGCTAACGGCGTCGATATTTCAAAAGGCACGTATCTGTTCTCCCACTTGCCTTCCGCAAACGCTGGTACCTGCATGTCAGACATTCCGCCCCCACATAAAACTATACATGCTCACCGACAGTATCTGGCCATTCGTGGGTATACCACTCATGAGAGGTGATCTCCTTCCTAAGCCCCTGCAAAGTGATTAAAGGAGGAATCTTCCATACATAAGCCCTGAAATCATCAGACCCAGCGCCGTACATATCGTCTTCATCCATCCCGGGACCACCAAACGCGCCCGACTAGACGAAGTGAGCTAATGTGAAGTTTTAACACAGAAACGAAGCGGCACACTTTCATCGTACATGAATTAGTATATGTTCGCTGGGATGGAGAGATGGGGGTTCCATCGGGGGCGTTACGGGCTGTGCATATAGCCAGCGGGTGCGGATCTGATAAGGCGTATATCGTTGGGAAATAGTGCTAGAGCATGATGAGATAAAATTATGACCACAGGGGGAGCTTACAAGGAACGTCACAGCCAATTTACTTCCTAGAGAAGAGTATGAAGCAGCACGAAGCAACTCATGAGAGGGACACACTCACCATCACGATCAAAAGTCAAACTACTGCTCTCCGGATTACTAAGATAACTCGCCGACTTTCTCGATAGCTTCGTGTTATACTATCATTCACCTCGTAAACCAACCCATAGCAGTAGCACTACCAAGGGAACATACATACCACTCTCACGATCCCACCATTCGACCGTCCCGACAATGGCCCAAAAGCCATTCGAGTATCCCGAAGACAAACCTGCCCATGCACATCACACGTCGCAAAAACATGCTCCATAACCGGATGATGTTGCACGCCTGTGAATTCAACCGTATGCTGAAGCGTCCCCTGCGCCGCGCTCATTCTGCCGCCCGTCCGCCCGTCGTGCAGTACCAGTTTCCCGTCTTCGCTGTGAGCATGCGCATGCCGATTTAGACTCTAATACAGGTGCGAGTTAGGAGACATACCTAGCGCTGAGAAATATCTCGTCTTCGTATGGATGGCATGTAAGCGCTCGAATGCTATCCTACGCTCCTTGACGTCATTCCAAGTTGTATCAGAATGGGAGTGGGATGCTTACGTCGTGATCCCCGTACTGTTCGACGAAAGTCGACGAACCCCTCCCATCACCACTGCCACTGCCAACCCCCCGTAACGTCGAAACATCATACTTTAGAATAACATTATCCGCTCCCCCACTACCATTACGGCTCGTTAGTACAGCACCCATGACGTGATACGAGTCCTTACCTATACAAGTACTGATTCGTAGCCGAAAAATCAAGCGTCAATACATTTCCCTGTCCACCACCACAGCCATAATCATAAGCATCAATGACCCTTAGTAACGCATGACCACGCACAAAAACTCACAGTAGGCCCAGCAAAAGCATGGGCCGGACGCACCACATCCACCTCACTAAAATCCCAAAGCAACACGCGAAGATCGTCTCCAGCGCTTGCGAGCCATCTACCGTCGTGCCTTGAAAAAGCGAGGTAGTTGACGCATGATTTGTGGGCTGTTAATTTCCTGTGGGTGTGGTTAGAATTAGATGTTGATGTTATTATTATCGTGAGGCTAAGGGGGGTTGAGATGATGGTGTGGGTAGCGCCGGTGCCGGCACTGGGGTGGGCAGCATGATGTACTTATCAATGGCAGTGGCAGTACTAGTGGGTGCCATGCGTATCCCAAACGATGATAAATGTGATGCGCGTACAGATACGCACGAAGGACACGCTCAAGGCACATATACACCACACACCATGCAGCTTCAAGGCGCCCACGCCACACATAACTTACCTAGAATACGGTAACCCATGCTCATAAAACCGCCTCAAAGCATCCTGCCTCGCGACATGGATAGACCGGGCAGTTAATGATTCCGTCGGACAGAACTTGTAGGTATGACTGTGACGCATGATGCGCGTGGTCTTGTCGGTTCATCAATATCGGGCGTGTCGAGGGGTCATCAATATTACGGATGCTGCGGAGCGCTGTGGTGCACTGCCTGTGGTGTACGCAATAAGCAGTCCCGGTGTGGCTGGATCGGTTCAACACAAAATACACGGGATTTTCACACACAATTTGCCGAGACGTGTCAGGATGATTTTAAGGTGACTACCCGTTTTGGTAACACCGCCCAACTACACAACGCTCGAGCTCGCTGTCCTCGACAGCGAGCTCAAATACTCGCCCAATCCTCCACCCTTTTCCCTAGCACTAGTTAACTATACTTACTCTTGGACAACACAACCCTTCTTCCCCCACCTGACCGCTTTTTCGGCATTTTCTGGGCTCTAATTGGATGCTTCTGTTTCTGTAGAAGTTCTGATATATCCACACAACCGACACTCATCATCATTTAAGCCCATAATAAGCCTTCAGAGTGCCCAGTATGAATGCATAACAGGAATTGGTGAATATTGGAAGTATGGAAGAATTATGGTCAATATAGCATGGTTAACTGGTTACAAGTGACACATTCATCATAGAAATTTGTCCCTCAAAAAGAACTAGGAAACAAGGTGAAGGATTGGGCGAGTATTTGAGCTCGCTGTCGAGGACAGCGAGCTCGGGCAGTTAAACAGGAAGTCACGCTAATCCAAAAGCATCCTGATACGTATCGGCAACGGTGTGTATTAACAGCTGTACCGAAAAATCACAATCAACGAGCGCGAGCACAAGCATGCAATGCTACATATCACAACAACAGAGTATACAACTACTATATAACAGTGCATTACGCACGTACTCGATAGATAGATAAATATCTAGACCAAGGATGGCGAACGCGACCGAAAACCAGAGGAAAGAAGGAAAAGAATTACTCGAAAACATACTAATATACTTCCTACATTTCAAGATAACCTGATCCTACGTACGCATCTATAACCCTCGCAAGGGTCGTCTATGTGGTTTTTTGAAAACATGAGAGTGAGAATGGAGATGATGAAAAGGAGAGGGGAATAAGGTATTAAGAAAGTGAGTGGATTGCTGAATGTTGGATGGAGCAGGGGTAGTGGGATTGTGGGTAGATTGTTTGTTTGTGAATCAATCAACGACCGACGAGCAGAAAACAAAACAACAACAAAAACGAAGGAGCGACGAAGGACATCACCTCCCAGACCTCGTAGCAGCCTCAAATTCCTTGAAACCCGGAAGTTCCACTTTCGCCCTCCTCGTACCAGTACTGATGAACGTCCCCTCCCCCTCCTCATCACTACTACTCTCATCCTCATCCATATCCATCGGAAGCGCCTCACTCTCCTTCTCGACCTCCCCACCACCACCCAAATTCAAAGGCGGCAACGTAATAGGCGGCGAATTACTCCTCGAAGCCGGCACCGAATTCGACGAAAACACAATCGGAGGAGATTTGGATTTCATAGTTAAATGATGCCCATTCGGCCAGCTCGTATTTCGGGGTGGGTGGCTAGTGTGGATGGGTGTCATTCCGAATGCCATGCGTACGGAATATGCGAGGTGGTGGTTGGAGTGCGCGTGAGGCGAACCAGGTCTAGAATTAGACGGACTAATCGTGATCGTACTGCTGTCGAACACGGGTTTGCAGGTATACATCCCATTCCCTACTAGCGGGTACGTAGAGCTGTTTGGGCTGCTCCCGCTACTGCTAGGCCCACTTGAAAGTTGGGGCGTTGGGAGGTTGTGTAATCCGCGCTCAGAGGCTTGGGCGGCAAGAGAGAGTTGGCCGGGGTATGTGCGGACGTGGGGTATCGGTCCTTCGAATGAGGCTTGTTTGCGGGAAGCTGGGAAAAAGGCACCGCGGTTCGGGGGACTGCTAACGATGCTGGAACGCCGAGAGCGTTGGCGTGATGTGTGGTTAGGTTCGTCTATAGGGCTGATGGGCACATCCGCGGGCGGTAGCGAGATAGGTGATGGGGCCCTGGATGGATTTGTTGAATGCAGATTGAGGGTGCGAAGCGGGCCGAGGAATGGGCTTGTGGATGGTGTAAAAGTGAACTCTGTTGCTTTGATTCCCAAGGGTGGGGAGAACTCTGCAGGGCCAGGATATGTTGCACGAGATTGTGGGTGTTGTGCGGCGATGTGAGAGTCAGAATCCGAACTCAAAGGAGAAGGAGAATCTTCGTGAGTTACGAGATGACGATAAGCGGGGGGATGGAGGGAATGTAGTGGAGCTGAGCTCAGGGTCCGAGGTTTCGGAGCTTCAGGATGGAAAGATGGAAGTGCAGGGACGGAGCGGGGGTCTTGTGGCATAGGCGTCATTTGCCAAGCAGGGCCGCTTATTCTTCTTTTTGGGCGGGTGAATCTGTCGGAAGATCTAACATCTTCGTCTTCGTTCCAGTCACGAGTGCTGGATACACCAAAATAGCCGTCGGCGCCTGCGCCCTTGAGAGATATGGTGGAGTGAACGGGGGAAGTGGAAGCGCTTTTACTTGGGCGTCCACGGAAGTAGATTGCCTCGGCATTTCGGGCTTCGTACTCTGCGCGGCGGAGGGCCTCTGCGTGACGAGCTTCGTATTCTGCGCGACGGAGAGCCTCTTCTCGTTCGAGAGCATAAAGCTCGTCCATTGCTAGACTGGATAGAGCGGAGAAAGCAGAAGGGTTTGATGAAATCGGGACATGGGTCTGGGAGCGTCTTGGGCGAGAAGGCTCATAAGAGGATAGCGAAGTGGGGCGGGCATATGATTCAGCCTAGGATAAAAGGGTTGGGAATGATTACATAAACAAAAGAGATGGAACACACACCTCGTCATCGCTATTCGCTCTACTTCGGGCCTTCTTCTTTACCCTGATAGAGGTTCCTTCCGGTATACGGGGGTCTGAGCGAGACAAGGAGTGTAGGTTGATGCCTGAGCCAGCGGGGTCATCTATGATGTTGATATCGGCCTTTGCCTTTGCTTTACCTTTAGCATTTGAGGCGCCAGACAAGGAATTGTCGTTGTTGTGAATGCGTGAATGTCTTGTGAGTTCGTCCGAGCGAGAGAAACGCTTCTCGCAAGATGGAAAAGTGCAGACAAAGGGTTTTTCGCCTGTATGAGTGCGAATGTGACGGGTCTAGAAGTGGTCGATCATATGAGATCAGCACGTTGCTCGGGATAATGAAAAAAAAAAGATTACCTGGTGTTCGAGCCTGCTAAAAGCACGACCGCATAGAGGATAAGGACATTTGTAAGGACGAGGAGCGACTTTATCGTGAGGTGGAGGGGCTGGTACTTGGGTCTCCATTGTGGAAGGGGATGAAGAAGGAAGAAAAAATGAGGCAAGCGTATAAGTAGGCGCTTGAGTATGTAATTGGGGGGTTTATTGGTGAATTACGGCTTTGCGAGGAGTCCGGGGTAGCAGGGAGGAAGGGCTGTTGGATGAAACGTGCAAGGGGAACAACGTGGAATCACGCTCTGTCGGTTAAACGAGTGTACGTTTATAAAGAATGAACAATAAAAAAATAAATTGGATTTAACTTTATTATATAATCACCCCGCATCTCCGCCTTGCACCTTATCGTTATCTAGATTACCCCGGTTCTAATTCATGCATACCTCGAGGAGGACCTTGCCACGCCCGTTACACCCAAATACGCCACGTAGCTGCGGTCGTCTAGTCATTCAAAATTTCAATCAAACACCCCCCGGTGCTCTCCGTAACACTCGGCATCCTGATAACGTTGTTCCCTAGTGACCGTCTTCAAGAAAGGCTCTTACATAGCTCACTCGACGTCAGTCCGCATCAACCCCGCTATCTTGATCGTCGCCATTCAAATTAAAATCAAAACAAAGTCGACGTGTCAAAAATAAATCATTCCTTACCCTTTAATTATATCCCGCCGCCGACACTCCTTTATCACTCTGCCACGTCCCTCCTATCACCGCGCCACCACTCTGTTGCGTCGCAGCGTAACGACCCCGGGTCAGAGCACAATGTACTACATTCCCACGGTACGCATTCATTATCCCCGCGAAGCCTCTCGGATCCCTCAAAGGGGACAGACACCAAGACACGGGTTATCGACAAGGCAACATCGACAATCATCGCACCACGTCTAGACGTCCACGTGGGTGGCTCATCCTACCGGCGCATCATTCCCAGGCTTTGAGGTCTAGATCACCGCGGAGGGAAATGAAGCATCTCGGAACCCTCAAAGGAGCCTCACACTCAGACTCCACCGACAACGTTGACGACCACGCATCTGGGAAACACCTACGTAAACCTCCCCATACGTCATCGATATCCCTAGACGTATACGCAATGAGCGTAATGTGCTACTAGTACATCACCCCAGGATATCCATTTCATCCTATGCTATGACACTGAACACGTAGGGAAAAAATGAATCAAGCCTCTCGGTCCCCTCAAAGGAGAACTACAACGCAACGTTTACATTGATGACCACGCACTGCATGCTGGATTCTGGGAAAATACGGGACGTACGACCCTCCACATGCCGAAAGGCTCTCCCCACATGCCGAAGGCTCCCCTAATGCCTTGGCGGATGCGCATTCCGTCTCGCCGACATACAACCGACCTCTCTCAGAGTTTCGATCCACGCGCCGCAATTCCTTCTCTCACAATATCTGCCCCCCTCATTTGCCTTCATGATCTGTCTCACCGACATACTACCGACGCCTTTGGGACTGGGAGTACAAGAGTTTCGTTTAACGCACGCGCGCTTGGCCTTTGCTTCGCTTCTCACATTATCCGCTCCGCGTATCCGAACGCGAGAGTGAGAGTGAGTCGTGTACTGTCTGCTGATGCGTTGTTGACTCGAACTGTTCGGTGGGTAGACAACGAATATGCAAACATCTGAGCAAGTCGCACTTGTGCTTGTGCCTATGCTTGTGTTTGTTCTACTGACAGAATGTAATTTGAAATCGATGACCACAATGAGAAGGCTTCCACCTTCGTGCCGTCTGGAGAAACAATATTGCAACATTCGTACGATCGGTCGGCCTGTCTTGTTTTTGTTTTTTTGCTCAATATATAGTCGCGCAATTTTCTTACAGCGGGAGTGGCGCGGTGTGCTTCTAAAGTTCCGAG